>JAJOOO010000724.1:0-62487 GCA_029582685.1 Solanum piurae | reverse complement strand
CTCCATTTGATCAAGGAAGGTCTAGGAGCAATGAAAATAAACGTATCGAGGATACGCTATTAATCATTCTCCAAAAACTTCATGAACAATATAGAATGCTAGAGGTAATGAAGGCAAGTGTGGAGGTATTGAATCAGATGAGTGGCTCCCACTCAAGATCAATCAAGTTGATTGAAAACCTCTTGGACCGCGCACTATCTCATCTCTACCCAAGCAGTAAAGGCGGGTTACCTAGTGACACTAGGTCTAACCCTAGAGATGAAGTTTGACTGGTAGCTCACGTCGAGCCACGACGTTAAATAAGATGCTTCTTGAGAGGCAACCAAAGGTTTTAAATGCTTAAATTTGCTTTTACAAATAATGGTGTGTTATTGGTGCAGGTTTCAATGAGGAAAGTGGTGAAAAAGACAGATTGGGTAGAAAAAGGTCAGTCGGCGGACCGCTAAACAGGTCGGCGCATCACTGACCAGGTCGGCATTTTTGACTTAGACCACCATCTTGATCCCAAGAAATTGACGAGTCTATAACAATCGATGGGACAAGGGACCACTTTGCAATACGCCGAGTGGATCGGCGATCAGAACTAACATCATAGAACTAGCGCGAACTGGACGGTTTATAATGGCCAAACTTCCTAAAATTGGAAATCCTTCTCTTTCCCCCGTTTTAAATCCTCACAAATTCACACCAAGGTAGTATTTTTAATATTCTTATATCCTACTAGTATTTTGGTTGAGTAATTTATGCTCTGAATTGGATTTCTTTGCTGTCTAGCTTTTCAATCATATTTTAAGTGGCACAAAAGGTTAGTTAGCCAAACCCCGATTTTACTTTTGAATAATTTGAACTCTTGTGCAATGATCGTATCTTATTGATGTGTGCTGGGCCTCTCTGCTAGGATTAGAATGTCTATTTCAATTTGAAAAGTATGCCCGTAGTGTTTTGATCGTCGGATGCCTATATCTGTTGTGATGTTAATTGAATTAAGTCTCGTTGTGTTGTGATTGCATGTTGTTTTGATTTTCTGGGTGAAGTCTGAGTAGCCCATATTTGTGCTTAATGTCGCAAAATTTGCTCAATGATAGAAAGGGTTACACCGCTCTTAAGAGTGCATATTGTCAAATGGCAAAATGTGGCAAGTTCTGGAGAAATCTGAATTATACTGGGGTAATGTGTAGTATGGGTCTTGCTCAATTTTTTTTAGTGCATGCTTTGATTTTTCTTTCGTGGTTTGCGGGATTGAATTCGAGAAGATGGATTGAAAATGGGCACGTTTGACCATTCGGTGAGCTGGGATTCGGCGAGATGCTGTTCGGTGAGCTGGGATGAGCAAGACGAATCGTTCGGCGGTTCGCGAAATGTCTCCATATCACTCTTTAGTATCAGGTCAAAGTGGATAAAACTGTGACTTTCAGCGAGGAGCCATGGGTTGCCAAGCGCACTCAGTAACTCACCGAAAGTACTCTTGACCGCCTTCTGTATCCTACCCCTGAGATCCTTATGCACTGTACCTTTCAGCGGACAAACCCTTGCTCGCCGAAAGAGGTTCGGTGACTCACCGATCCACTTGGCGAACCTTTCTGTAGTAGAATGCCTGTGATTTTATTTTTCTTCCTTAACTCCTCCCAAATCTTTTGCAGGTATGACTAAACCCAACAAAGTTGGTAGCAACACACAACTCCGATGCAAAGGAAAATAGATCACAATGAATGAGGATGCAACTGGATCCATGCATAAGGCCACCAAAATTTCCACAGCTGGTGGGAAAGGCAAAGGCAAGGACAAAATTGTTGAGCTATCAGATGCAAGTTCCGACAGTACTGGTTTTTACACCAATGACCCAACAACATATTATAGTGAGAGCATGGGCTATGATGAAGATGAACTGATGGAGGCACAGATGAATGAGTTACTATATGAATAAATGAAAGATCCATCTCGGATCATAAACCCTCGATCCACCAGTAAGACTCCTCAAGTTTCAGAGAAGACCATAGTACTAGCACCTCTAGTACAAGGCCCCTCACCTAAATCAATGAACAAATTAAAGTTTGAGGGCCTGAGAACGATCATTGAGGAAAAATGGCTCTCTATAGATGGGGTGATCGATAAGTATCCTGAGATAATAGAATGGCTGAAATATCACAAATTTAAAATATTCACCAAACCCCGTGGCTCTTACATACCAAGCTGGGTTAGAGAGTTCTACAATGCATACAGTGCATTGGTACCTCAACTGTAGAGGTTGGTGTCGTCCTTCAACACAGTAAACTACATGGTCGTCATAGGAAAGAAGGTAGTTTGTGACAGTGAAGCTATCAAAAGAGCTTTAGGAATCCGATAAGATTAATGATCACTGCCCGCACTTAATCAGAACAAAGAAGCTAGCTGAGAAAAACATATGGTTAGCCCTGCTGATCTCAGATGAGGAGGCTCCAAAATGGCTAGCAGAAGGAGTTCCAATTGAAAAGAAAGATCTGAACATAGCTGCAAGATATTGGTTCGGGTTCATCAGCAGCACAATCATGTCATCTCAAAATGAGTCGATTCTTCACCTTGCCAAAGCAGCTTGCCTGGGTTTCATCATAGAGAAAACACAGATAAACTAGGGAGAAATCATCGCTTCAGAGATCCATATGTGTGCAAAATAGAGCCAGACATCTCTTACTTTCCCAATATTGGTCATGGAATTATGCAAAAGACATCAGGTGCCTACAGATTCAAAGAAGGATGTGGAATTGGCTGCCACCGCCTCTACTAATATCTGAAAGATCGAGGCTGAATATCTTAAGGACCAAGCGGGAAAGAAACAGAAGGAAGCTGCGGCCACTGGATCCACACCTGCGGAGGAATCTTCACCCACTCTGGCCCCTAGGTCTTCATGTATACCCACTCGTTCTTTTCATTCACAGACTCTAGGTCCCTCTGCTGCTGTGATATAACACAGACCCAATGCTGCGGTTGTATCCTGCGAACTGATCACTCAGGCATCCTTGATCCGAATGGGACATCTCGCTCAGTCTTCTGATTTCCGGGCTGCCATCATAGAAAACTCCACTACAGGAATAATTTAGGCTGCCCTAAATGATGTTGTGACACCACTGAGTACTACTATTGATGCTCTGGCGGCCAGGATAGGCATGTGTGAGCATGACCAAGGAGCCACAGAAGAGGTGATAGGCTTAGAAGACGCTATTGCAGAGCTGAGGAGAGATATGGACTACCTTAAATCCACCGATGTGTCCATGATCTTTTGAATAGTGGAGATTTTGGACGTGCCTGAGATACCTCAGACCACCACTGCACATGGAGACGGAGAAATACAAATAGCCGACCTTGACTCAGAGGTAGAGACTGATTAAGAGATGTTTGAGGGAGCTGCAACAGAAGACATAGCCGAGACCAAAGAAATCATGATAAATGTTATTGTGCAAGCTTCCTTTGCAAAGGCTTCTGCTGCTGGACCCAGTGGAGTTGGTCTTTCTGGAAGTCACTCCGGGTACTAATGCCTAGACAAATGAAGCGACTACTTAGACAGGATCCCCTCTTGACCTCCCTCTCTATCTTTCTTTATTTTCACTATTGGATATTCATCATTTGCATTTGAGGACAAACACATTTATTTGTGGAGGGGTGAGGCCCATCTTATTTACTTGTTATGGATATTTGTGTTTTTGTGTATATTTGGGTTATCGGCTTATTATTGTGTTATATATATTGCCTTTTGTGGATGTTTGAGCTCATGGCTCCTCTTTTTGATTTTAATTGTTGCAAATTTTGACCCTTCCAAAAAAAAATTGTTTTTCGAAAATTTTCACCACCGCTTGTGTTGAAAGTGGCTATTCTTTTGCAAAATTTAATTCTCGGTTCCGATCAATACTGATGACTTGAATAGTGCTCTCAATTGAACGAACAAAAATGTGCGGCTTTGAAGAGATCAAATGAAGTTGCATACACAATATGTGAACTCTTTGCATCTTGTTGTGATTAGACATTTATTGAATTGATTCTCTTGTAATAACCATAGCACACTAGCGAAAGTATGTAGTCTTGTTTGGCTTAAGTGTCAATGCCTTGTGTGATTAGCTTACCTTGAACCATGCATGAATAAACCTAGAATTTTCCGTATTAGTCTGATTTATTTAGAAAGGTGTACTCTTGAGATGATCTTAGGCAACTTTAAAGAGTGTGAGCCAAATTTGACATATACCTCTTTTGTGGCATCCCTGTGAGCGTGTGAAACTCTTTTGAACAGCCCTTGAGCCTTACTTTTGTTTGGAAGAAACTTGATGAACCTTAGACCTTACTTGACTCACTACCTATAATACTCTTGATTTGTGGTTTAGTGAATAGCCAACTTAGGCTTTTATCCTAAGTTGGGGGTGTGGTGAAAAGTAAAAGGAGAAGTCAAGAAGTGCAAGAAAAAATCTCTCTAACCAATGGTATTGCAAAACAAAATGGAAACCCCTCTAAAAAAACAAAAAAAAAGAATGTATATATATATAATTTTTGAATAAAGGTGCAAAAGGAATTGGGTTTCCAAGCAATACATGGAGAGTGAATGAAAGGATGACTTAGAAGCACTGGAAGAAAAAGTGACAACGAAAAGGAAAAGGGCGTTTTGAGAACACCACATCTCATTAGGATGAAGAAGTCACTGAGTCTAAATGATCATACATATGCACTCAACCCCATTACAAGCCTTGAAAAGACCTTTTTGATATTGAGTAAGCCGAATCGAAAGTCGATTGGAAAATAAGGGCAAACCTATGGGTGAAATCATGCATTGTGTTCCTCTTTTTGAGTGTGAGCATTGCATCTGATTCCTGATCTTAAATTGATTATCCTCTGTGTGTGAATATGAAATCGTTCTTTGTGTGAGGGCATTTAGATACTTTATTTGAGCTTGAACTTACATTAGTAGAAAGTATTGTGAGCATGAGAATCTTTGGTAATGGTGTGTCACAACTTGAATCTTTGAGTACAAAATTGTATCTTCGCATAAGTAGTTTGAAGTCTTGTTGTGTACATTCATGATTGAGTCTTGTGTAACACTGTTTAAGACACCCTTTTTGAACAGTTAAACTTGAGTTTGCTTGAGGACAAGCAAAAGTTTATGTTAGGGGTGTTGATGAGTCCATAAATTGGACTCATTTAGGGCTATATTGTAATAGAAATTGTGTCCTCAAATGCTTATATTATCTCAATATCTGATGAAAACCTTTAAGTTTCAGGTATTTGAATTTTGAAGGAACGCATGTACACTACTTCGCAAAAACGAAGGAGAAGGCTGAAAAGAACAAGAAAATGAAGGACTAAGGATCGTTGAGTTCACTTGGCGAATCGCCGAAGGGTCTCACTTCGCCTTTTGTTCCAGTATGGTGAGCCCTGAAGGAAATGATCAAGTCGGCGGAAAAAAGGAGCAGTCGGCGCATCACGGAGAAGGTCTGCTAAGCAGTACTATGTCACCCAATGACCCAGAGCACGATGATGTCGAAGGATGGTGCAACACGGCGATGAACTACACTAAAGGGTGAATCGCCGAGTTCATCGGTGATTCCGACTAATGTCGCCGACTGATCCACCACAGCACAGATTTTTGAAAACTATAAATACTCGTTGAGAGTTATAGTTTATTATCAGATTTTAGTATCATTTGTTATCAGATTTTAGAAAGAATTATTAGTATCATATTTTTATTATGTACTTTTATTTTACTATCAAGTTTGTGAGGGTTTGAAGACTTGAAGAAGAAAAGGGTTTCATCTCTTCCAATTTAAAAGTGGGTCTCTTGGATTCTTCTTTCTTTGCTTAAATCAAGACTTATTTCTCTATAACCATTTTATTTCAACATCATTGACGGTATAAATTTCTATCTCTTGATGTGTGGCTAAAAACCCCCATTCTTGGGGTGTGATTTAGCAAATATGTGTTGATATTATTGTTGGGTCTTACTTGCTGATAGGCTAGATGTATTTTAATGGTGATTTCACCTAGTGGTTGTGGTTCAATTTAATGGGTTTGTAGTTTCAAATACAAAACCGCCCATGTGTTTTCGGCTTGCCCGAGAGGGAGGTCGCGAAACCAAGACACCTAGACTTATGGCTTAAGGAGTGGGTCAACATGAGGTTCATCCCGAGAGGGTGAGACCTAGTCCCATATCCTAACACTCAACTCGAGAGAGTGAGTGGGGTAAGGCGTAGGCTGGTCTTCATGCAGCAAATGGGTGTCCGAGAGGAACGCATTTGAAACAGGGTAAGGTACCCGAGAGGGAACTTATTTCCATCTAAAGCTTAGCCTAGTCACTATTATCTTGCAAATTTTCTATCGAAAACGTGTACCCAACTATTTATCTCAGCTTGTATTGCGGTCACATCCCAAGAACTCTTCCCCATACTTGATTTCTTTGTTATTTTTGTTACTTTTTCTATACTTGTGACAAAACCCTCAGATTGATATTTGACACTTTTGTGTCCCCTTCTTTAATAAACAATGTTTTTAATAGTTAATGTCTTTAGCTACAACTAGCTAGAACTAAATTTTATTTTTCTATTAATTCTCAAAACCATTCCCTTGGGACACAACCCCAACCCTTGGTTGGGTTACTATACTATTGCACGATTCGTAGACACTCATAATGGAAGTTGTGTCGTTGATTACGCAATTGTAACATCAAGGCTCTACCTTCGCATTTGAGGTATGTATTCTTGGGGAAAGATGACTCTTTAACGGTAATCATTGCGGCCGATTTGAGTGAGGTACAAGTAGAGCCATTGGTTTCTATGTTGAAGAGGTTCAAGCCGGATATTGGATGGACTATTGCGGACATTATTGGGATTCCTCCTGACATTTGTTCTCATAAAATCCAACTCATACCGGACAACAAGAAAAGTATTGACCAACAGAGGAGACTGAATCCACCTATGCAAGAGGTAATGAAAAAGGAAATTATAAAATGGTTGGATGCTGGAATCATATACCCTATTGCGGATAGTAGTTGGGTCTGCCATGTTCAGTGTGTACCTAAGAAAGGTGGGAATACTGTGGTTCCTAATGCAAAAAATGAGCTTGTTCCGATGAGGCCAGTGACCGTATGGAGAGTATGCATGGACTACCGCAAGCTAAATGCTTGGACAGAAAAGGATCACTTCCCAATGTTGTGCATGGATCAGATGCTGGATCGTCTTTCCTGTAAGGGTTGGTATTACTTTCTGGATGGGTATTCGGGCTACCATCAGATCTCCATAGCTCTGAAAGACCAATAAAAGACCACCTTCACTTGTCCTTATGGGACCTTCGCCTTCCAAAGGATGCCATTTGGGTTGTGTAATGCTCCAGCGACCTTCCAGCATTGCCTGATAACAATCTTTTCAGATATGGTGGAGGACACGATTGAGATATTTATGGATGATTTCTCCGTGGTAGGTGACTCTTTTGATGGTTGTCTGTTGCATCTGGCCGAGGTAATGAAATGATGTGAAGAGAGCAATTTTGTGCTCAATTGGGAAAAGTTCCACTTCTTGGTGAAAGAAGGTATAGTTCTGGGTCATCGGATTTTTGAGAAGGGTATTGAAGTTGATCAAGCTAAAGTTGAGGTTATAGAAAAGCTTCCACCACCTATCTCGTACAAATGTGTTAGAAGTTTTCTTGGGCATGCAGGTTTTTATTAGAGGTTTATCATATATTTCTCAAAAATTGCACACCCATTGTGCAAACTGCTCGAAAAGGAGTGTCTGTTTGATTTTGATGATGTATGTCTGAGAGCATTTGGAGAGTTGAAAGCAAGGTTATATCAACACCTATCATTATTTCACTTGATTAGGGGCAACCATTTGAAGTGACGTGTGATGCGAGTGGGCTGGCGCTTGGTGTGGTATTGGGACATAGGCGAGAGAAGATTCTTCACCCGATTTACTATTCAAGCAAAGCTCTGAATGTGGCTCAAAAGAACTATACGGTGACTGAATAGGAACTCTTTGCTGTGTTTTTCGCATTCGAGAAATTTTGATCCTACTTTCTTGGTACTAAGGTCATAGTGCATACTGACCACTCTGCATTTAGGTATCAGATGTCTAAAAATGATGCAAACCCAAGGTTGATTAGATGTGTATTGTTGTTTCAATAGTTCAATTTTGAGGTGAACGATAGAAATGGGACAAGAAACCAGGTTGCCGACTATTTGTCAAGATTAGAGGAGGAAGCTATGCTCAATTTAGGAGATGGGGTTGAGATTAATAATGCATTCCCAGATGAAAATACCTACTTCTTATGATCTTATTCCTTGGTTCCTGGATTTTCGTAACTACTTGGCAATTAGTGAGTTGGGTACATCGGATTTGTCGTTTCACCAAATGAATAAGTTTATGCATGATGTGAAGAAGTTCTCTCGGGATGAGCCTTACTTGTTTCGTATTTGTGCTGATAGGATTATTCGTCGTTGTGTCCCCGAGGTGAAGATGATGAGTATACTAGAGGAGTGTCATTCATCACCTGTTGTTGGGCATCATTGTGGTATTCAGACTGCCTATAAATCTTGTAGTGTGGGTATTACTGGCCTACCATCTCTCAAGAAGCTCATGATTTTGCCAAGTCTCGTGACTGTTGCCAAACAGAAAGAGGAATTTCAAAGAGGCAAGAGCTACCTATGAATCCAATATTGGTGATTGAGTAATTTGATGTTTGGGGCCTTGACTTCATGAGTCCATTTGTGAGTTCACATGGGATGAACTATATTCTTGTTGCGGTTGACTATGTATCGAAATGGGTGGAAACAATTGCCCTTTCAAACAATGAGAGAAAGAGTGTCACCGCATTCCTGAAAAAGAGTATCTTGTCTAGATTTGGTACACCTAGGGAGATTATCAACGATGGAGGTTCTCACTTTTGTAATAAGTTGTTCAAGGCGTTACTATAGAAATATGGAGTTCGTCTTAATGTAGCCACTCCTTACCATTTGTAGTCTAGTGGGTAAGTTGAGGTGTCAAATAGAGAAATAAAGCAAATCCTTGCTAAGACTGTGAACACCAACATAACTGATTGGTCAAGAAGGCTTGATGATGCTCTATGGGCATATCACACCACATTCAAGACTCGTATAGGTATGTCCCCCTACCAACTTGTATATGGGAAGTCGTATAATTTGCCAGTAGAATATGGGCGCTAAAGAAGTTCAATTTGGTTTAGAGAGCCGCATCGAGTCAAAGGCTAATGGATATGAATGAGCTTGATGAGTTTTGCCTAAAATCATATGAAAATTCAACCTTGTACAAGGAGAAGATGAAGAAGTATCATGATCGATAGATTGAAAAGCGTGAATTTGTTGCTGGTGATCTCGTGATTTTATTCAATTCTAGGTTGCACTTGTTTCCTGGCAAGCTCAAGTACAAGTTGATTGGGCCATTCAGAGTCACTCAAGTATTTCCACATGGAGCGGTCGAGATCGGGAAAAAGGAGGGAACAAGGTTCAAAGTTAACGGGCAGAGGATCAAAGCCTACATGGGGAAATCATAGAGTGTGGAAGAAGTGATTGAGGCCTATTATCTTGATAAAGTTAGAGTAATCAAGGGATATGCGTGGTGTCGCGATGTTAAATCAAGCGTTGCTTGGGAGGTAACCAAAGATGTACAATCTAGCCAACTGTAGGTTTTTCTTTTTGATATAGGAGTTTTCGTCTTTTATTTTGATTTATATAACTAATTATTTTTATAGCCAACTATATGTTTTTATTAAAATAGGGTCCGTGTCTTAAAATGTCTAGAAAATGTAAAAAGAAAGTCCTAATGGTTGCTACGTGTGCAGGGATGAAAGACAAAATCTGCAGAAAATAGTTGTGCAGTGGTCTATTGGCCTCATCGACGGTTCGTGGGTCAATCGACGGACCGTCGATGGCATCCATAGATCCCAAGTATGTTGTAAATTTTTCTAAGTGTCAGACTAACATATGGACCCAACCCACGATCCGTAGGTCAACCCACAGACCGTTAAACGATCTCGTGAGTCCAACCTCGGATTTCTGCCGACCAGACCCGAACCCTCTTTTAATAATAACCCTTAATTTTAAAACATCCCCCATTTCCATATTTCCCTACCCAACCATTTTTCAGCCCTCCAAATACCCATATTCTCATATAAATCTCCTTAATAACTCCCATTTCAATTACCCACATCTCATACCATCACTCTTGTCTCCCATATCTCCCTTTTCTCTCCCAAATCATTCCCATCTTTTCCCCAATGAGAATTCACGGTCCAGGTTTGGTGTCCACGTTGGTTTAGGAACTTTTGCAGTCGATCACACACTCAACATTGTTGATTACTTGTAACGTAATTTGATTTCTCTCAAACTTTGAACATTTCATAGTTTCATATTGAAATCACAACAATGAACTTGACCTTGGGTTGTAAATCATGTGTTTGAATATTGAATTGTAGTTAGAAGCACCCTTGGAATAACGGTATGTGAGTGTTGTAAACATCCTAAGAATGACGGTATGTGAGTTTGTTGTAAATTATAACCATTCTTGATCACACACTCACCATTGTTGATTACTTGTAACGTAAGTTGATTTCTCCCAAACATTGAACATTTCATATTTTCATATTGAAATCACAATAACGAACTTGACCTTGGGTTGTAAATCATGTGTTTGAATGTTGAATTATAGTTAGAAACACCCTTGGAATGACAGTATGTGAGTGTGTTGTAAATTATAACCAACTAAATCGGTTAAAAGTTTGAATTGGCGGTTTTGACTTAGGGTTCATATGTTTCGGTTTGTTAAAATGTTGAAATGTGTATCAACTAAACCTTGAGGATGACTAACTACCATATTATATGTTGAAATGCATGTATAGGGCTAGTTTTATTGTATAACTGCTTAAATAAGGCATTAAGTATGAGTCCAATTCTGAAACCTTGCACAAAACTTACACACGACTCCAACCCACGAACTATAGGTCACCCTACGGACCGTAGGTCGGTGTCCATGGGTTAGGTTTACACATATTTTGCAGAAGTGTCAAACCACGGTTTAGACTACGGTCTGTCATTCTATCGATGGATCGTTCTGCACATTCGTGGATCCTCTATCATAGACCCAGTTTTTGGTACTCTGACCTATGGAGGGGACCCATAGACCATCGTTTCATTGACGAACCGTAGGTGCCCACCGTGGGTCGACAGTTCACATATTGTCTAGATTTTTTTTTTGAGCTTTTGGTTAGGTCTGATTCTTGTTCAAGTTTTTGTCATGAGTCTTTTTAAAGTGTTTTGGTACTAACTAAGCCTCCAAGAAAGCTCAAACCTATGCTGCTAAGGGGAAGTCTAAATACGTCGCTCCTTTGCAACGTCTGATCATTGAGGAAGACGCTGAGGACATAGAGTACATTCCTCCCACCACCAGGACCTCCCCCACTGCCCCCCGCACTACCAAGAACCGAACCCAACAGGTTCGCTCCGACGTGGGCACTGCCCCCTAGTCTTTGGCGGGGGCATATCGATCAGAGCATCGACTGGCTCAGAGTCGCAGTCTGGCTCTAGTTCTAGAGGGAGTACTGCCTCTTTAGCAGACTCAGATAGATCAAGCGATATTGCGACACCTACTAGCATTGATCCTGCTCCCAAGGCTGATGATCCTAACAAATTATGTGTCTCGAGCCAGTATCAGCTTTACAAAAATGGTACGATGATAAATGAACACTAGTGGATGACTCAGACTGTCACTAAGGAGTGCAGGGTACTTATTGACAGCCTCCACACTGCACCAGTGATTGAGGAGCTCTTCCGAAGACACCAATGCGAGTGAATGGCACAGAGCCCCGGGAAATACAGCGAGGAGATAGCCAGAGAGTTCTACTCATCCTATGCTTCCACCATTAGGAATTCCATCTCCTAATTGGCCAAGCCCGTCGCTCAGCCTCCACTTGAGTCCATACTAGTGTGGGGTTGTACAATTGACATCTCAGAGGTAACGATTCATAAGTTTCTATATGGCCCAGTCCACACTCTACCCATCAATATCAAAGAGTTTGACTACCGAATGGGCATCATTCAGAGTGGGGAGTTTCAGAGAGATGCGGAACAGAGGGAGACACTGTTGAGGAGGCTATCTAATAACATTGCTGAGGATAGAGAGCGTGCGGAGTGGGTTTGGACACCTCACCTAGGTATTAGGAAGGCTACTTTGAGCATCCGTGTGAAGTTCCTCTTGCTGCTAGTTCAAAATAGACTGTCCCCGACTCAGGCGGATAATGTGGTTACATGGGATCGATCCGTGCTGATTGTAGCCATGATAGCGGGGTTGGAGATTGAATTTTCTGACATACTGATAGTAGAGATCCACAAGAGGGCCTTCAAGGCCACCACTCCCTGCCCTTCCCATGTGTCATCTTTCAGCTCTGCAGGGATGCTTCTGTTCCCGTTTGGCACTCTGACCGGTTACTTGATGCCACCAAGACTTTAGATATCATCCTCATTCGGGATGATGCAAATCTTGCCTCACCTCAGAGAGATCCACGGGTTGAGCTACCGCCTTTGGGTGATGAACTTATTGTGGATGTTGAGCAAATGCAGGCCGATGACACCACCATTCTGGCCACTACAGAAGACACTCATGCTCCATAGTCTCCGACCACCAGTCAGGCCCCTAGCTCATCCCAAGACACTCCCTCTTCAGGGTCCACTACCATTCCTATAGCCTAGTCTATAAACTGGAGGCACATATGGCCACTCTGCTTCAGCATGTGAAGACATGGATGCAATGTTCTATAGCAGAGTCGGAGGTGAGGTTAAGTAGGTTCAGATCATTCAAAAGCACTTGGATACCTTTGAGCTGAGAGTCTTAGAGAGTCCACCGGCATAGATTATTGATGTGAGCACTTTCCAGTAGGAGTTGGCTAGCCTCTGTGCTAATGTTGGTGCACACCTAGCCCTCTAGAGATTGAGCCAGAGTCTTCCCCACAATACCGGATGATGAGGTGGTGATGACACCTCTATTCGGCATTGCTATGTTGCCACCAAATTCTTCCCACGTTGCTGGGAAGCACCATCGCTCTGATCGTACATGTGATGATGTTTAGGTTTAGATATTGAGGAAGAAGGAGCGCCAACAGTTGGAGGAGGCCATGAGGGCATCGTTACTGGATGAGGAGATGAGACAGTAGTGAGCCTTAGAGATAGGTGTTGGCCCATATGGCAGTGTGAGCACTACTAAGGGTGCTACTTTTGTTGGTGAGGGCACCACTAATGGCATCGCGGGTGTTGATCCAGCAGGCTCCGAGAAACTGGACCCACCCGCTTCTTGAGAGGTCTTCGGCGCATATGCGCCACAAGTTTGTTTCACCCAATGCTTTACTTTTGATTTTTGTGCATTGAAGGCAATTGCCCTTGTGAGTGATAGGGTGAAGTCTGAGTAACCCAACTCACAACCCTCCTTTGGGGTTCTCTTTCTTGTGTTCTTTTCCCCCAAAGGACTGTTACTTTTATGTTGAACCGGCATGCTTTAGGAATGTATGTGTACAAGGAATTAGAAGAATAAAAGTATGATGGCATAAAAAGTATAAAAAGTTTATACACGTCCAAAAAAAGTTTGAAATGTGCTAGATCTTTATGCTTGATGAGTTATATGTGCTGGATCTCAATGTGACATGATAAGAAATCGATTTGACTTCATGAATTAAGCTACAACTTGAACTAGGTAATCTAATAATCTGATAATGAAACAAAGTGACAAGTGTGTGTGAGAAAAGTTGGAATGATCAAACATTGTGTGTCAATCTAGAACTTTCCCCGTTGGTCCTGCTAAGATAATCTAGGCTAGAAGCTAGGAAATGATCATAGGCCCTTATTAAATAAATCCTCTAAAGCCTAAAATGATCCAACCAAATAAAATAAGTGTCCCCCTTTAAATAATTGTCTTGGCCCCGGTCACTCCTTGGACATGTACAACTTGACTTAGGACAAAAGCATAAGTTGAGGGTGGCTAAAAAAACAAAAACACAAACAAAACGTAAAATCAGGATATACTTGACTAAAGTTCAACAATGTAGTTAAACTTAATCTAAAAGACAAATTCCCTGGCAGCGGTGCCAAAATTTAATATGCTCAAATTACACCTCCCGAAGAAGTATAAGCATTGTTATCAAGTAAAGAACCCAACTTGTAGGTTAGGGTCGATCCCACGAGGAATATGGTTTAGACTTAAACTTAACTCACTATTATATCCCTTAAGTCAAACTATTTCTGAGACAAGTAATTAAAGGGGGGTTTTGTAAAAAAATAACAGATTGTTGATTAAATAACAAGTACATCAGATTCAAACTTTGATTTATCAATATTAGAGAGAAACTAGGGCATATGTGTTTTCCATAAGCTCTTAACTCGGTAATCCCAAAAATAGTAATCCTTTCCTACTGTTTTACATGCAAAATTTATAAGTTAGGTATCCATAAGTGATTGGTCCTCTAGATAGGGAATTTCACCTCGCATCTTACTCCAGCTACGTGTGTATGTTTTACTAACTCTTACCTTTACCTCAGATTAGACATCACATCAATGTATGGCTTAGTTTTCACCCTCGCACCAATTGACATTAGACTATTAGATAGCATCCACTAAATCTCTGTTGTTAATTCTTTTCTCATTCATAACCTCCTTGGTCCGACAAGTAGGAACGAGGTGAGTTCTAACATTTGCAACCGTTAAAAAGACTTTTAAATGAAAGAATTAACAGTACATGCATTAACACTATTCAAGAATTACTTAGTTATTATTCATACTTTGTTAATTTCTTATGGTTCCTATAACCCTAGTTGTGGATTTAGTTACTCATGCTTGAGAGTTCACAATTCATGTTTAAGAAGAAAGAATTCATGAACTTATAATTAGAATAGATGAAACTCGGAATCCTCAATTGAAATGCAAAATGAAAATCTTATAAAACAAAATCCAGAAATCAAATTGCTAAAGTTTGCAAGTTAATTCTCAAAACACCAAAAACTAAGAGTTTAAAATAATGTTTAAGCTTTATAGAAAACAAGTCCCAAATAAAAAGGAAACAAAATAAGGAAATAGGTTGTCTGGAATGTGGCTTCAGTTGATGACTTGACCTACGGATAGTGGGTCTACCTATAGTCCGTAGGTCCCTTTTCCATGGCTCCATACTTAGGATTTTTCCATCATGTACGGGAACTTCAACTCTCTGAATCCATCAACGGATTTACAGGACAACCCGTGGGTTGACCTACGGTCCGTCAGTTGCTTCTTAGTTCCACACTTGGTCAGAATTCCCTGATCTTCCATCTACGTCTGCCCAACGATAGTCCGTCAAAGGACCTACGGTCCCTGGATCACTCCATGGGTGGCTCATTCTGCATACTTTCAACTCTCATCTCCATCAATTGCATTCCAAGCTTATTTCCTGCAATCATTAAACACAAAACATTAATTCTAACACAAAATAGCCCAAGACACACACAAACTCTAAGTGAAACGTATCAAAAATACCGTCAATTCAAGGTATATCATATGGTAGAAGAAATGTGGAAGAGAACGTGAATCAAGAGGCTCCTCCTCAACCACCTCAAGTTCCAGTTGACCCCTTGGCCGAGCAAGTGACTAATGCATAGTTTAGAGTTGTTTTTCAAGTGTTGGCTCAAGCAATGACGACCCTAGCCAATAAGGAAGTTGTGGCTCCTGTGAATCCAAATGTACGATCGGAAGCATCTAGGGTGAGGGACTTCACTAGAAGGAATCCTCTAAAGATTAATGGTTCTAAGATTGAGGAAGAGTCTCAAGATTTCATTGATGAGGTGTACAAGGTGTTGATGATCATGGAATTGAGGCTGGTTGTAAAGGCAGAATTGGCCGCTTACAAACTTTAGGGTGTTGCTCAAATATGGTTCAACCAATGGAAAGAAGGGAGAACAGTTGATGTGTGTCCTCTCTATTGGGATAAGTTCAAAGTTGTTTTCCTTGATAGGTTTTTTCCCCTTGAGATTAGAGAGGCAAAGGTGCTCAAATTTATCACATTCGTCAGGGAAATATGATTGTGAAGGAATATTCTTTGAAGTTCACATAATTATCTCGATATGCTCCTACTATGGTTGCCGATCCTAGAAAAAGGATGAGTAAGTTCATTTTTTAGGTGTCTAAGATGGTGGTAAAAGAATGTCGTACCACTATGCTTATCAATGATATGGACATTTCTCGTCTCATTGTTCATGCCCAACAAATCGAAGAGGAGAAAATTATGGAAAAGAGGGCTAAGACCGGTAATGGTAGCTTCTCACACTCGAAGTCTGGTGGACATGGTCATCCTAAGATACGACAAATATTTTTGGCCAAGGTTCATCCAATTCTCCTCTTAAGTTCAACAAAGATGGTTGTGGCTCTTCATTGCCTACTTGTGTTAGGTTTGGAAGAAGCATGAGGGTAAATGCTTAACCGACACGGATGGTTACTTTGGTTATGGAAAGAGTGGTCATAAGATGAAGGATTTCCTAACGCTTGGGGCTAAATGGAGAGAAGGTAAACAAGCCTCGTCTAGTGGTTCGTGTTTTAGTGCCGCAAAACAAAACCGATTCTATGCATTTTTGACTCCTGGTGAGCAAGAGGGTTCTCCCAATGTGGTTACCGGTATGTTGAAAGTTTTCCAACTTGATGTTTATGCTTTACTTGACCCCGGTGCTACCTTTTCTTTTCTGAATCTAGTGTAGCTATGAGGATTTATATTCTTTCGAATGTGTTATTAGATCATTTTTCTATCTCTACTATTGTTGGTGATTTTGTTATGACTAAAAGTGTCTTTAGGAAGTGTTTCATCTCCTTACCCTATAGAGTCACTCAAGTTGACCTTGTAGAGCTAGATATGCTAGATTTTGATGTTATCCTCGGTATGGATTGGTTGTAGGAATACGTGTATTTAAGTTTCGGTTTCCAAATGAACCCATCCTAGAGTTGAAAGGGGGAAATTCTATGCCGAAGGGCTAGTTTATCTCGTGTCTTAAAGCTAGAAAGATTATTTTGAAGGGTTTCATTTACCATGTAGTTAGGGTGAGGGGTACAGGTTCTGAGACCCCTACTCTTGAGTCGATCCCCATTGTAAATGAGTTTTCACAAGTGTTTCTGATGATTTGCTCGGTATTCCTTCTTGAAGCGAAACAGACTTCGGTATTGACCTTCTCCCAAATACGCAATCTATTTCTATTCCTCCTTATCATATGGCTCTGGAAATACTTAAGGAATTTAATGATCAATTGAAATATTTATTGGATAAAGGTTTCATCCGACCAAGTATCTCTCCATGGGGTGCTCCTATTTTTTTTGTTAGAAAGAAAGACGGTTCGTGTAACTCCCCAGATTCGAAAGAACAAAGCCTAGCAATTTTCAGCATTTCTAGGTGTCATCTATCTGGGCCAACCACGCAACATGGTTAGAACCACTCCACGTAGGTAGGCTGTGTGGATGGACACCATGAGGCACTGCCTAAGGCAATAACCATGGCCAGGACCCACACATCGTGGATAGGTCCACGACTCATGGTTAGGGGTCCATGGATCCAAGACCTTTTTGCCAACTCTTTGAATCTAAACCACGGTTGACCAGGACAGACCGTGGGTCCATCCACGGCTCGTCAGGGTGGTCTTGTGGTTAGGACTTTTGGGGAATTGAGAGAGTTAAGTTTAGGGGCATAAGGGTGTTTTCCAGATTTAATTAGAATTAAGTGGTGTCGTTTTAAGTAAAGCTAGACCAGCTATATAAGTATTTTAGACCCCTAAAAACACTCAATTAAGTCATTCTCTAAAATACCAAAAGAAAACCCAAAACACCTTTAAAAAATACTCTCTATAGAAAGAAGAAGAAGGAAGAAGAGGAAGCTAGGTCAAGTTCAAGTCTCCAATATTCAAGCTTGTGAGGGCTTTGTAATCAAGTTATGATGCCTTTTCATCCATGGGATCCTTTCTCCCATGGAGTCCCCTAGAATTTCCCCAATTGATGAAGAATTCCCCAACTCTAGTTAGGGTTTCTTCCAATTTTGTGGATTATATTGAATGTTGATCCAATTGTGTGTTTTATGATTGTTTATTATTGAATTGATAGAATTACATGTTTTTAGGATAAAATTAGATGTACCCATGCCTATTCCATGATTTGACCTAGAATTGATATAGTTGGATTGATGCCATGAAGGGAAACTATGTGAGCTTAGGCTTGTCCTTATAGGATTTATGAAACATCATTAGAATTTCTTGAGAATAAAGCTTAGATAATGATCATGAGAACAAGGGTTTTGAGAGTAAAGCTTATGATGTGAATTGTTGGTAATTAAAGTTATTGTTGAGGAAGGGATACTTCCCACATAAATTGCTTAATTATGAATGTATGAATGTGAAGGGCTTTCTCACATGAATGATTCTAGGTTTGAAAAGATTTCCCACCTAAAATGAATCTAGACTAAAATGATAAATGAATGATGAGGCTAGAGGCGACTACCCTTGACGTCTATATTTAAGGATATGTGGTGATCTTCCATACTCCTTAGAAATGAAAAAGAGGTGATTCCCTATGTTCCTAATATGATAAATGGACATGGAAGCAAGTACCCATGCTCCTTATGAAATGATGTGGAGGCGAGTAATCGTGTCATATGATGTGACTGTGGAGGCGAGTACCCATGATCTTAAGGTAAGTAAGGCAAGAAGTGAATACCCATTAGCCTTTGTAAGTTATTCAATGAGGTGAATCCTTGTGTCTTTAAAAGTAAGTATGAACGAAATTATTATGTTATGAAGATGATTTGTTTGAAGTGTTGCTAGATATGCCTTCCATGATGTAAGCTTGACTAGAGGTGGATGACCCAAGTCTTGACTATGGTTAATTGAGGTTACTTAAGGAAGTATTTCTCTTCCATTATGATGCTTATTATGTCTTGATTAATCTTATGTATTATGTCATATGTTTACTAAAGCTTATGTTTATGTTGTTTATGCTAGCCATCATATTTAGTAAATGATTGTACTAACGTATATTCTTGCCTATATTTTTATCAAATATAGGGTCCGGCGACATTGATTCTCACACTCATGGCTAGCTTCGTTGTTGATCAAGAAAGTGAAGATTTGGTGAGTCCTCATTGTGTTTGAGGATGTGATCACCGTTTTCTCTTATGTCTTTCTTTATGTCTTAGACTATTGTGTAGGTTGCGTCCCAAGACTTTGTTCATGTTGGTTTTAGATTGTTTGAGACTATGGTATTAGAGGTCCGCTCATTTTATAAAGACTTCAATTGTGTTGAAATGTTTAAAAATTTCACACAATTTACTATTAGTTTATGTTATTATATGCTAAGTTGATTGTATGAGGCCTCTCGGGGTCTTGTACTCCTTGTTGCATCTAGGGGGTACCCTTGGGTCGTGATAAACTTTGTAATTAGAGCACAAGGTTTTGAATGGTTCTATAATGTCTCAAACCACGTCTAGTAGAGTGTTGTTCATAAGTGTGAAGCGCGCCACATTTATGAATGATAGGCTATTAGATGTTTAGGAAACTTCATTTCTTCACTTCTCTAAGTCGTGTCATGGATTTTAACTCTATAAGTCCTTCTCCTAATCCTTATCGATGGATTTCAATATATGACTACTAGAAGGGCTAATGGTAGAAGGATGGAGGGAGGCAATGTTTATCAAGAGGTTCCTCCTCAAGTTCCTCCCCAAGCTCCTCCTCAAGCTCCGATTGACTGATTGAATGAGAATGTAACAAATGTGGAGTTTAGGTCAGCTCTACAAGTGTTGGCGCAAGATGCGATGGCTCAATCCAATAGAGATATGGTATATCCCGTGAACCCGAATGTGGGTACGACAACAACAAGAGTGAGGGATTTTACAAGGATGAACCCTCCCATGTTTTATGGTTCCAATGTTAAGAAAGACCCTCAAGAGTTTATCAACGAGGTTTACAAGATACTTGCTATTATGGGAGTGAATTCGGTAGATAAGGCGGAGCTAGACACTTACCAACTCAAAGGGGTTGCTCATATTCGGTTTAATCAATTGAAAGAGGCAAGGCAGGTGGAAGTGTTTCCCATAGAGTGGTAAAGATTTAAAAATGCTTTTTTTGATTGATTTTTCCCTCTAGAGATGACATAGGCAAAGGTCCTCGAGTTCATTAACCTTAGGCAAGGAAATATGAGTGTAAGGGAATACGATTTTGAGGTTCACTCAACTATCTACGTATTCTTCTTCTATTATGGTGAATCGTTGGACCAAGATGAGTAAATTTGTGTCGGGAGTGTCCGACTTGGTTGTCACAGAATGCCGCACTGCTATGCTTGTCCATGACATGGACATTTATCACCTTATGATGCATGCCCAACAAATTGAGGAAGAAAAGCTCAAGGAATGATCTAGGGAGGCAAAGAGAGCAGGAGTGGATGATGGTAACTATTCACATTCTAGGTCCGGTGGACAGGGTCATTCAAAGTTTTGGGGAAAGTTCTCCGGGCAAGGTTCTTCAAATGGTCCTCCAAGGTATAACAATGAAAGGTTGTCTAACCCTAAGCCTGAAAGTGATGGTAGTAAGTCCTCAATGCTTACTTGTGCCAAATGTGGAAGAAATCATGAGGGTAAGTGTCGAGCGGGTTCCAATGCTTGCTTTGGGTGTGGAAAAACGGATCATAAGATAAGGAATTGTCCTTCGGTTGCGAAGAATGAGGGAGATACTAGTCGTAGGGCTCAAACCTACCCTTCATCCATTCCAAGTGGTTTGGGTGCTAGTTCTCCGAAGGAAAACTATTTCTATGCTCTCAAAACTAGAGGTGATCAAGAGAACCCCCCGGATGTGGTGACAGATATGTTAAAAGTTTTCCAAATAGATGTGTATTCTTTACTTGATTCAGGGGATACTTTGTCCTTTGTGACTCCTTATATAGCTATGAAGTTTGATGTGCTCTCCGATGTATTATTAGAACATTTTTTTGTCCCTAATCCTTTTTGTGATTCTGTGGTGGCTAAGAGGGTCTATAAAATATGTCCCATTTCCTAATCCCATAGAGTTATTCTTGTTGATTTGGTAGAGCTTGATATGTTAGACTTTGATGTCATGCTTGGGATGGATTGAATGCATTCGTGTTATGCCTCTAATGTTTGTTGGACTCGAGTAGTCAAGTTTTAATTCCCAAATGAGCCTATCCTAGAGTGGAAGGGGGAAATTCAATGCCTAGAGGTCAATTTGTTTCTTACCTTAAAGATAGGAAAATGATTTCCAAGGGTTGTATTTACCATATAGTGAGGGTGAAGGATATGCATTCTGAAACCCCCATTCTTGAGTCGGTCCCCATTGTAAAAGAGTTTCTGGAAGTGTTTTCCGGTGATCTACTCGGTGTTCCTCCCAAAATGGAAATAAACTTAGGTATTGACCTTCTCCCGGATACACAACCTATCTCTATTCCTCCTTATAGAATGGTTCCGACGGAACTTAAAGAGTTGAAAGAACAATTGAGGGATTTGTTGGACAAGGGTTTTATCCGACCGAGTATCTCTTCATGGGGTGATCCAATTTCATTTGTTAAAAATAAATATGGGTCCCTTCGTATGTGTATTGATTATCGACAACTGAACAAAGTAACCATCAAGAACAAGTATCCCCTTCCGAGAATAAACAACTTATTTGATCAACTTTATGGGGAAAGATATTTCTCTAAGATTGATAACTGGTCAGGTTATCACCAGTTGAGGGTAAAGGAGGAAGATATTCCGAAAATGGCTTTTAGAACCCGATATGGTCATTATGAGTTTTTGGTTATGTCCTTTGGTTTGGCTAATGCTCTGGTGGCGTTTATGGACTTGATGAGTAGGGTGTTTAGACAATACCTTGATATGTTTGTATTTTTGTTCATAGACGATATATTGATTCATTCACGGAGAAAGAATGACCATATTGATCATTTGATGATCGTATTACAAATCCTCAAGGCCCAACAACTTTATTCAAAGTTTAACAAATGTGAATTTTGGTTGAGGTACGTGTCTTTCTTATGCCATATTATTTCAAGCAAGGGTATTGAGATGGATCCAATTAAGATGGATGTGGTCAAGAGTTAGCCTAGACCCCTATCACTGACAGATATTAGAAACTTCTTGGGGTTGGATATTTATTAAAGAAGGTTTGTTGAGGGGTTTTCCTCCATTGTTTCTCCTTTGACAACCTTCACTCAAAAGAAGGCTAAGTTTATATGGTCGGATGCTTGTGAGAAAAGTTTTCAAGAGTTAAAAGATTGACTTAGTTGTGCTCCGGAGTTGACTTTATCGGAAGGGTTAAATGGTTTGTCGTATATTATGACGCCTCTAGAGTTAGGTTGGGATGTGTGCTCATGCAAAATGGTAAGGTGATTTCCTATGCTTCAAGGCAACTTAAGGTTCATGAGAAGAACTATCCTACACATGACCTTGAATTGGCGGTGTTTGTATTTTCCTTAAATATTTGGAGGCATTATTTGTATCACACATGGGTAGTGTCGCACATATGGATGATGATAGGAAAGAGTTAGCACGAGATGTGCATAGATTTACCCGATTGGGTGTTCAATTGGTAAACTCCGACAAAGGTGGTGTCATGATCCATAATGGTTCCGAATAATCTCTTGTAAATAATATGAAAGATAAGTAATGTCTTGATCCGACTTTGGTGCAATGAAAGGAAACGGTAGTTAAGAAGTCCGTTGAAGCTTTTTCCCAAGGGGGATATGGGGTACTTAGATACTTAGGTCGAATATGTGTTCCAAATGTTGATGAGCTAAGGAACAAATTTTGTAGAAGCCCATAGTTCGCGGTATTCCATTCACCCGGGAGCCACCAAGATGTACCGTGATTTATGGGAAGTCTATTGGTGGAATGGGATGAAGAAGGATATTGTGGTATTTGTGGCCAAATGTCAAAATTGTCAACAAGTAAAGGTTGAGCATCATAAACCGGGAGGTTTAGCTCAAGATATTAGAATTCATATTTGGAAGTGAGAAGACGTATATATGGACTTTATAGTTGGGTTTCGTCGCACTCGGAGCCAACAAGATTCTATTTTGGTTGTTGTAGATCGGATGACGAAATCGACACATTTCCTTCCCATCAAGGTTTCTTATTCGGCGGAAGATTATGCCTAGTTGTATTTTAGAGAGATGGTAAGGCTATATTGAGTGCCTTTGTCCATTATTTCCGATCGTGGTACCCAATTTACTTCTCAGTTTTGGAAATCCATCCAAAAGGGTCTTGGTACTAAGGTTAAGCTTAGCACAACTTTTCACCCACAAACCAATGGGCAAGTGGAGCGAACAATCCTAACTTTAGGGGATATGTTGAGATCATGTGACATCTATTTCAAGGGAAATTGGCATGATCACTTATTGTTCATAGAGTATGCTTATAATAATATCTACCATTCTAGTATTGGTATGGCCCCTTTGAAGCTCTTTATGGTAAGAGGTGTAGATCTCCTATATGGTGGTTTGAAGTGGGTGAAGTTTCCTTGATTGGCCCCGAATTAGTTCATGAGGCTATGGAGAAAGTTAGGCTCATTAGAGAGAGGTTGAGAACTGCCCAAAGCCAATAAAAATCCGATGTTAGAAGAAGAGACCTAGAGTTTGAGGTTAGTGATTGGGTCTATTTGAAAATCTCACCCATGACGGGTGTGATGAGATTTGGGAAAAAGGGGAAGCTTAGTCTCCGATACATGGGCTCATATCAAATCTTGAGATGTATTGATAAGTTTGTGTATGAACTTGATTTGCCAAATAATTTGGAAATGGTGCATCTCATTTTCCATGTCTCTATGCTTAAAATAGTGCGTTGGAGATCCAACATCTATAGTCCCATTAAAAGGGTTAAGAGTTGATGAAAGCCTTTCTTATGAGCAAGTACCGGTTAAGATTCTAGACAGGCATGTTAAGAGATTGAGGAACAAAGAAGTTGCTTCCGTAAAGGTTTGTGGAGAAACCATTTAGTCGAGGGTGCTACTTGGGAGGCCAAAGTCAATATGATGTCCCGGTATCCTCACCATTTTCCTCCTATTCTAGCTTGAGGTAATGAGTTCCTCATCGGTTGCTTATGTTTGAATCATGTGTGTTTTATGTGTTTCCCTGAATTCTTTAAATTGCATATTCATGAAAAAGCTTAAGTTTTGAAAGAAATGACTTATTTGCTAAATGTTCCTCATGTTGTTTAGTATTACGTACGAGTTTCTTATAAACTTCATGAGATGAATTTTTGAACATGGCTTAACTTGGAGTGGACATTTCCTCCTTAAATATGTGCTTTGAGTGTTGATTGCATTTAGGCTCCATGAGATTGTGTTGAGCATGCTTCTAAGTTTGGAGATGATAGTTCCTTCTTAAACGTAAGAAATCTGAAAATTTCATGCTTATTGGGTTGTTGATGTAGTTTCTACTACCTTATGGTGCATTGAGTATGTTAAACTTCGAGCTAAAGTTCCTCCTTAGTTGTGTGCATTTAGATGTGTTGCATGCATGTTGGACTGCTAGTTTTGAGTCTTTTCGTTTAGAAATGTGCTTAGAATTTCATTTGAAGACGAATGATCACAAGGAGGAGATATTGTAACACCCCGTATTCGAAAGAGGAAAGCCTAGCAATTTTTTGCATTTTCAGGTGTCACCCATGTGGGCAAAGCACGCTCCTTGGTTAGACCCACACCCTGTACGTTGTGTGCGTTTATGGACACCATGAGGAAGTGCCTAAGGAAGTAACTGCGGAAAGGACCCACTCCACGTGGATTGGTCTACCGCTAGTGGTTAGAGGTCCGTGGATCCAAGTCCCTTTTGCCAACTCTCTGAACCCAAACCATGATTGAGCAGGACGAACCTTGGCTCCATCCACGACGCCTGTCAGCGTGGTCTCGTGGTTGGGACTTTTTGTGCAGTTGAGACGGTTAAGTTTAGGGGTATAATGGTCGTTTTTGGATCTAATTAGAATTAAGTGGTGTCATTTTTACTAAACCTAGACAATGTATATAAGTATTTTAGACCCCTAAATACACTCAATTAAGTCATTCTCTCAAATCCGAAAAGAAAACCCAAAACTCCTCTAAAAATTCCCTTTCTAGAAGAAAGAATAAGAATGAAGAACAAGGAAGACGAGGAAGCTAGGTCAAGTTCAAGTCTCGAATATTCAAGCTTGTGAGGGCTTTGTAGTCAAGGTATGATTTCTTTTCATCCATGGGATCCTTCCTCCCATAGATTTACCTAGAATTTCCCCAATTGATGAATAATTCCCCAATTTTAGTTAGGGTTTGTTCCAATGTTGTGAGTTATGTTGAATGTTGATCCAATCGAGTGGATTATTATTTTTTATAATTGAATTGATAGAATTACACATACCCATGTCTATTCCATGATTTGACCTAGAATTTATATAGTTGGGTTGATGCCATGAAGGATTTAGGGTTTAGGGTTAGGGTTTGAGGAAGGGATACTTCTCACATGAATTGATTAATTATGAATGTATGAATGTGAAAGGCTTTGTAACATGAATGATTCTAGGTTTGAAAGGATTTCTCAGCTAAAATGAATCTAGACTAAAATGTTGAATGAATGATGAGGCTAGAGGGGACTACCCTTGATCTCTATGTTGTAGGATATGTGGTGATCTCCCATACTCCTTAGAAATGAACAAGAGTTGATTCCTTATGTTCCTAATATGATGAATTGACATGGAGGCGAGTACCCATGCTCCTTATGAAATTATGTGGAGGCGAGTAACCGTGTCATATGATGTGATTTCTAAGGCGAGTACTCATGATCTTAAGGTAAGTAAGGCAGGAGGCGAATACCTGTTAGCGTTTGTAAGTTAGGCAATGAGGCGAATTCCCATGTCTTTAAAAGTAAGTATGAACGATATGATTATGTTATGAAGATGATTTGTTGGAGTGTTGCTAGATATGCTTTCCATGATGTAAGCTTGACTAGAGGTGGATGACCCAAGTCTTGACTAAGGTTAATTGAGGTGACTTAAGGAAGTATTTTTCTTTCATTGTGATACTTATTATGTCTTGATTATGCTTATGCCTTATGTCATATGTTGACTAATGCTTATGTGTATGTTGTTTATGCTAGCCATCATATTTAGTACATGATTGAACTAACGCATACTCTTGCGTACATTCTTATCAAATGTAGGATCCCGCGACATAGATTCTCACACTCGTGGCTAGCTTCGTTGTTCATCAAGGAAGTGAAGATTTGGTGAGTCCACATTGTGTTGGAGGATGTGTTCACCCTTTTCTCTTATGTCTTTCTTTATGTCTTGGACTATTGTCTGGGCTGCGTCGCAAGACTTTATTGATGTTGGTTTTAGATGGTTGGAGACTATTGTATTAGACTTCTGCTCATTTTATAAATACTTCAATTTTGTTGAAATGTTTTAAAATTTCTCACTATTTTCTAGTGCTTTATGTTATGATATGCTAAGTGGCTTGTATGAGGCCTCTCGGGGTTTTGTCCGCGTTGTTGCATCTAGGGGGTACCCCTTGGTCGTGACAGTTCTTTACGTCTGTGTATTGACTACCGACAATTGAATAATGTTATTATTAAGAATAAGTATCCTCTTCCAAGGATAGATGATTTGTTTGTCCAACTACAAGGAGCAAGTTACTTCTTTGAGATTGACCTCCGGTCGGGATATCACCAATTGAGGGTAAAGGAAGATGTTATTCCGAAGACGACTTTCCAAACTCGGTTTGGTCATTATGAGTTTTTAGTAATGTCATTTTCTTTGACTAATGACCCAACAACATTTATGGATTTGATAAATAGGGTGTTTAGACTGTACCTGGATATGTTTGTGATTGTGTTCATTGATGGTATATTGATCTTTTCAAGGAGTGAAGACGGGCATATCAATAAATGTAGGACTGTGTTGCAAGTCCTAAAGGACAAACAACTCTTTGCTAAGTTTAGTTAATTTAAGTTTTGACTAAGGTCCGTGACTTTTCTTGGGCATATTTTTTCCGGTAAGGGTATTGAGGTAGATCCGAAGAAGACGGATGTGGTTAAGAGTTTGCCTAGACTTCTTACCCCTTCAGATATTATATGTTTCTTGGGTTTAGCCGGTAACTATAGAAGGTAGGTTAAAGGGTTCTCTCAAATTTCTTCTCCATTAAACGCATTGGCTCAAAAGAAGGTTAAGTTTATATGGTTCGAATCGTGTGAAAAAAGTTTCCAAGAATTGGAAGATAGACTTAATTGAGCTTCGGTGTTGACTGTACCCGAAGGGACTGATGGTTTTGTTATTTATTATAATTTCTCAAGAATTTGGTTAGCATGTGTCCTTGTGCAAAATGGGAAAGTTATTGCCTATGCTTTGAGGCAACTCAAGATTCATGAAAAGAATTATCCTACCTATGACTTTGAACTAGCGGCGGTTGTTTTTGCCCTAAATATTTGGAGGTATTACTTCTATGGTGTCCATGTAGATGTTTTTACCGACCACATGAGTTTGCAATATGTGTTTAATTAGAAATATATGAATCTTCACCAAAGGAGGTGGCTTGAGTTACTAAAAGATTATGACATGAGTGTTCTCTATCACCCAGGTAAGGAGAATGTGCTAGCGGATGCTCTTAGTTGATTATCGATGGGCAGTGTTTCTCATATTGAGGGCAACAAGAAAGAGTTAGTTCGAGATATTTATAGATTGGCCCGATTGGGTGTTCAGTTAGTTGACTCTACCAAGGGTGGAGTTATTGTTCAAAATGTTCCAAAATCATCTTTTGTAGCAACTGTGAAGGTCAAGCAAGGCCTTGATCCGATTTTGGTTAAATTGAAGGAAGTAGTGCTTATAAAGTCCGTTGAGGATTTCTACCTAGGGGGAGATGGTGTGCTTCGATATCAAGGTCATTTGTGTGTTCCTAATGTAGGTGACTTGAGAGAATAGATCTTGTAAGAAGCCCATATTTCTCGATATTCCATTCACCCGGGAACCACCAAGATGTAGTATTACCTGCGGGAGATCTATTGGTTGAATGGGATGAAGAAGGACATAGCAGAGTTCGTGACTAAATGCCCTAATTGTCAATAAGTGAAGGTTGAGCATCAAGAGTTGGGAGGTATATCCCAAGATATTACTGTTCCTACTTGGAAGTGGGAATATTTGAATATGGATTTCATTGTTGGTTTACCACGCACCTGACGACAACATGACTCAATTTGTGTTATCATTTACTAAATGATGAAATCGGCTCATTTTATTCCCTTCAGGGTTTCTTATTCGGCGAAAGGCTATGCTAAGTTATATTTAAAGGAAATGGTGAGGTTACATGGAGTGCCCTAATCCATTATCTTCGATTGTGGTACCCAATTCAATTCTCAGTTTTAGAAATCTTTCCAAAAAGGTCTTGCTACTCATGCTAGGCTTAGTACAACCTTTAATTCACAAAGCGATGGGAAAGCGGAGTGTACAATCCAAACTTTGGAAGATATGTTGAGATTATGTGTAATTGACATCAAGGGTATTTGGGATAACCATTTTCCTTTGATTGAGGTTTCATATAACACTAGTTATCACTCAAGTATTGGTATGGCTAAATTTGAGTGTCTATATGGTAGGAGGCGTAGATCTCCAATAGGTAAGTTTGAGGTGGGTGAAGTTGCCCTATTAGGTTATGAATTGGTACATGAGGCTATGGAGAAAGGTCGACTTATTAGAGAGAGGTTGAAAACGGCCCAAAGTCGACAAAAGTCCAATGCCGATGTTAGAAGAAGAGATCTTGAGTTTGATGTTCAAGATTGGGTGTTCGTGAAAATTTCACCCATGAAGGGTGTAATGAGGTTTGGCAAGAAAGGGAAGCTTAGTCGCTATTATATGGGCCCATATCAAATTTTGAGGAGAATTGGCAAGGTTGCTTATGAACCTGCATTGCCTAATGAATTGGCATTGGTACATCCAATTTTCCATGTATCATTGTTGAAAAAGTGTGTTGGAGATCCAACATTTGTAGTCCCCTTAGAAGGTTTGGGAGTTAAGGAGAATCTTTCTTATGAGGAAGTTTCAGTTGAGATTTTAAACCGACAAGTTAAGGAATTGAGATATAAAGAAGTTACTTCCGTGACAGTTCTTTGGATGAATTAGTTATTTGAGGGTACTACTTGGGAGGCCGAGGCCGATATGATGTCCCTGTATCCTCATATGTTTCTTTCCAATCCTACTAGAGCTTGAGGTATTTAGTTCCTCATGGTTCACTTTCTTGGTATCTTGTGTCTTAGATATTCCCACAATTTCCTCATTATGCATGATTCATGAAAAAGCTTGAATTTTTAGAAAATGAGTTTACTTGATTGATTTCTACTTGTTTATGTGCATTGAGTAGAAGTTACATAGAGACTTCATGATATGATGTTTTGAACATTCTTTAGCTTGGAGTTGATGTTTCCTTCTCGAATATGTGCATTTATAAATTCCATGCATGTTAGGCTGTTAGATTAAGTTTCTACCTTCCTTATGAGGTCGTAAATCTCATTCGAGGACAAATTTCCAAAGAGGGAGACATTGTAACACCTCAAATTCAAGAAAAGCTTAAAAAGGGATAGGAAAGAACTCACAGGCCAACATCTGGACCATGGATCCTCTACAAATCCCTAGACGGGCCATGAAGAAGCCCACGGTCCATCTGGTAGCCCGTGGCAAGTCCTCCCGGACATGCTGGGTAGGGACCCCTTCCACAAGGGCCTAAACGGCCCATGGGGAGGCGAACGGGTCGTAAAGACACCCATGTTGGGGAGGAAGAACCTACCCCAATGTTAGCCTCCTCCCACGAACACCTAGATTGGTGGTGAAGCGGAATATGACTCGTAAAGGGGCAAGGCAGCAGGAGGGCTCTCTCCAGACCACTAGTAAAGGACCACGACTGCAACAACGGCTTGTAGGTCCTTGACGGCTCGTGAAGGCCACCATCCGGTGGTTGCATCATCTTAAGTCAGGGGCTTTTGGGACTTTTCCTAATTATTTTATCCTAACACTATATCATTTTACCCTTACCAAGAAGTCCTATATAAGTGTTTTTAACCAATTGAAATCATTCCTCAAATTCCTAAAAGAAGAGCAAATCTTTCTCTCCAAAATATTTCTCTCTTTAGAAAGTTTGAAGGAGAAGGAGTCAACCTAGGGTTTCATGTGAAACCTCCAATTCAACCGTTGAAGGCTAGCTTTTGGCATTGAGGTATGATAGTTTTCATCAATGGAGCCATTTCCTTGATAGAGTTCTCAAATTCTCCAATTTATAAAGTTAAAATTCCCCAATTGAGTTAGGGTTTTCTTCCATGTCACGGGTTCCATTAAATATTGATTAATTTGATTATTTTATGATCTCTCAAACATGAATTGAGATAATTACATTAATTTATGATGAATAACAATGAACGTATGTCTAACCAATGTTTTCTTGATATTGATGATTGAAAATGGGTTTTGAACTATGAAAGGTGAATTATTGAATTAAGCAAGTTCTTATGAAAATAATGTGATATGATGTAGATGGCTTTGAGAGTAAAAGCATATTTGTTGTTATTGTATTTAATTGTTGTGAAAGGGTTTCTCAAATAACTACTTCATGCATTAATGTGAATGGTTTTCTCACATAAAGGATTCTAAAGTTGAAAGGTCTTTTTACCTAAAATGAATCAAAGTTAAGGATCAATTCTAATGAAACCTAGCTTGGTTTGGTTACTTAATTTTACCTTTCCACGGATGACATATGACCTAGATTGGATTGGCAAGATGACGTGCCCTTCCATGGATAATAAATACAAGTTAAGAAAATGATTATTCTATGGGTTGTATGCTTAGCACCGAGAGGATATTGAGATTGAAGCTCTCCCGCTAGTGGAGGCCGGGTTTGTTGTAGCAATCTCTTTGTCCGATACATATGTGCCTCCATAAGATGATTGTCTAGATATACATTAGCTAGTAGATCCCCATAAACTATAACTTCATGGTCTTACCTTAGCTAGTACGAAACCCCTTTTTGGTGTGGTGCAGACACCAAATTCCCTATTGATAGCTCACATAGTCTTATATGTCGGTTAAAGGTACATCTCCTAAAATAATGAACTAAGATTACTTCAAGAAGTATCTCACATGTGTTCTAAGATGATGATATTTGCATTGACCATATTTTATGACTTATGTCTTCTAAATCCTTTATATATCATGTTTTAGCTTTGTCATTGAATCTCATGAAGATATCTCTTTAAACATGTTTTCAAATGTTTTGTGCATGGCTATCATACTTGGTACATATTTTATACTAATACATACTCTTGCCTATATTTCCTCAAATATAGGGTCCGACCTTATAGATTCAGACTTCTATGGCTACGGATCTCATATAGAAGATTGAAGATTTGTGAGTCCTAAAAGTACAAGGACCGATCTTTGGTTTCCCTTTTGTCTTTAATTTCAATTTTCGAACATAATATACCGGCTACGTCCCGATCAATCATGTGTACTAGATGGCTTTGAGATGATGTTTAGGCTTCTACTTTACTCAATAAGACTTTTATATGTTGAAATTGTCTTCTAAATCATTTTATTCTATTATCTTGTATGATGAATGCTAAGTTGCTTTTATGAGGCCTCTCAAGGTGTTATACGCCATGTTACACAAAGGGGCTACCCTGGGTCGTTATAAAAATATGAAATGAGCCTTAACTTTGAAGTTTGTTACAAAAATAAGAAACCACTCCTCATAAAAAGAGAAAAAAAAAGAGTCATTGTGATGAAAATGCTTTCAAAGTGATGAAATAAAAAGGATTCCAAATAAAATGAGTGAAAATTCAAAGTGTTAACTCTCAATTGGAAAAGAACGAAAAGAACATGTGAAAAGGTGAAGATGATTGTAACAATGCTTTGAAAAGGTGAAGTCATTGATCCAAATTGACCATATATATTAACTCTCAGCCCCATTACAAGCCTAAAAAACTCGTGAGATCCTGCATGAAGTAGTTGCATGTTGATTGGAAAATATGGGCAAACCTATGGGACGAAGCTTGCATGTGTTTCTCTTTTGAGAGTGTGAGAGTTGCACTGATTGGTTATTTTTTTGTTGATTTACTTTATGTGAGCATGTAATCATTCTTGATGTGAGGGAACTTGAATGCACTTACTGAAACATGGTCTTGCATTAGAGAAGAAGCTAAAGTGGGCTTGAGCTTCTGTGGAAACTAGCTAGTCATCATTTGATTTTTTTTTATCATAATTGATTGTAGCATGTTTTTGAGAGTAGTCTTGTAATGGCACTTGCATGTTATCTCTCATTGAATACTATTGTACACACCCATATTTAGCTAATTGGTTTCGTTATTTACTTGAGGACAAACAAAAGTTAAAGTTTGGGGTGTTGATGAGTGGTAGATTAGCACTCATTTGAGGTCTATTTATCTCAATAATTAGTGTCCTCAATGACTACTTTTTTCCTATTCAGATGATATTTTGATGATTTGCAGCTATGAAGGCTAATAGACAAGGTAAGGATGAATGTTTGGAAGAATGGCCGAAAATGAAAAAAAGAAGTGCAAACTATATATTGGTGATTTCCAAACAAGAAAGACGAATCGTCTAGTGAGCATGACCTCGCCTAAGGTGACAGTGCACAACACTTGTGTCTATTGAGATAGGTCGGAGGACTGCAAATGAAAAGAAGACTCACCGAATGAGAAACGCGACCTTGTTGATCATCATCGAAAGAGAAAGTGCAAGGAGAAAAATTAAAGACTGAAAAGGTGACCCAAGGTGGTACCCGGTGATACGTTGAACGTGAAAGAAAGAATCAAACGAGCTCACTGATTGAGGTGAAAATATTTAATGCCAATAGCATTTAAAGGCAATGCGAAGCTTGGTTTGCGATTCAGAGAAGCAATTTGACGAGCCCAACTTATGTCGTCGAGTGAACGCGCATTAAGTTTTTGGGCCAAATATTTGGAAAGTATAAATATCCCAAAGGATAGAGAAAAAGGGAATCCGAATTCCAGAGTTTGGAATTGACGAAAAGAATTCTTAGTTTTGAATCCTAAATGGGTTTGCTTGTTATTGCTTAGTTTTATGTTACTTATGGCTTCTTTCATGGAATGTATATTTTCTTTACTTTTTGTGATGGGTGGAAAATACTTATCTAGGGGTGCAATTCTGGGGTTGGGTGTTGATTTAATATAGTGGGTATTGTGGTATACTCTATTTTGCTGTTGTTCATACATTAATTTGGGCTAATTAGTATGAAGTTAAATTATGTGTTGTGGTTTCAAACTGAATTCCTAATTTCGATCTCCAGTCGATTCCCGAAAGAGATTGATTAGAGTGGCTAATTAGTCGAATACTAGCAATTTACGTTTGATGTCTGTTAGTTGCTCGAAAATAGAGGTTATAGGTCGGATCTATTTGCCCTATTTATGCATCAAAAGATAGAATAGAGTAAGGTATAGAGTTGTTTAGATTGACATATAAATGAGACCTAAAATAGATTCTATGCAAATATTCTTTGAGATCAAAAGATGATTAGCGTCATTGATAATGACCTAGAATATTCATGAATTTTCATCATTATTGAGCAACACAATTGCCCCAATGTGTCATTTATTTCCAATTGCTTCACCCCTAGATTGCTTGTTAATTGCTTAATTCTCTGAAATATTAGTTTAATTGTGATAATTTATAACCATATCTTTTTATTAAATTGGTGGAATCATCACTTACTTGCTTTCACTAGTAAAAATGAATGAGTTTACAATCAAAATTTCTTGATAAAATTCTCTATGATATACCATTCTCTTTGAGATTCCACCCCTTCTCTTAGTTTGGTATTTTTATTGACTACAATTGTTGTCTCTTTTAATTGGTTTTTAGAAGGACATTTAAGGGTTACAAAAAATATCGCTGCTGTCGGAGAATGGTGGTTGAGAATTCAATTTGAGAAATTAGTTTGTAAATTAGTTTAGTTGTAGTAGGTTATTGCTTTGTGTTGTTGTTGGTTAATTTACAGGACTAATACGATGAGTAACCATGGTAGTGAAAACAATAGTCACTATTGTTAAAATGATAACATGGGTTATTTGAATGATATACATATGAAGTTGGTTCAAACCACGGGAGCTATTCGGATACCTAACACAGTCGGGAGGGCTGTGTTTCACATAACCAGAACAATGCTACAATTGATCCAACTAAAGGGAAATTTTTGGGGGTTTAGCTCATGAGGATCCCCACGAACACCTTAGGAATTTTTTGGAAGTATGTGGACCTTTTTTGTTCAAGAATATCTCTCAAGAGTTTGTAAGGTTGAGGTTATTCCCATTTTCTTTAACCTGTGAATCTATAGGATTGTTGGCGTAATCACCAAATGACTCTATCTCTTCGTGGGAGGAGTTTAATGATGCTTTCTTGGAGAGGTTCTTTCCAACCTCGAATATGGTTAAACATCGAATGCAGATCCAAAATTTCAAGCACATTGGAAATGAACCTCTACTTGAAACGTGGATGAGGTTCAAGAAACTACTTTACAATGTCCAAAACATGTGTTCCAGCTGCAATACTTCTATTGTAGCCTTGTTTCAGTCAATAAAGGTGTGAATGTTCAATTATTCCAAGGAGGATTAATGAGACAACCATATGATGTGCCTTCTTTATTGCTAGATGACATGACCAAAGTAAATCTATCATGGCATACTACAGAAGACAAGTGTCTACTCTACAACTAAGTTTGAGCAAAGAGAAAATCGAGAAGGACAATGAATGAGATGAGAACATGAAAAAAATGATGACCCAACTTGATTCATTGTCTAAACATGTCATGGGATGTCTACTTAAATCGGTGAAAACGGTTGGAACCAATAGTGGACAGTGACTGGATGTTGCCAACTTTGAGGACTTATAAATAAGAAAGTTCAATATTTGGGAAACCAAGTGGGGGTTTCCCACCCAAATTATCAACGGTTAGGTGGGAACCAAGGTTGGATCAAGAATCGAGATAATGGTTAGAAAGATTGGTGAGGTAGAAATTGGAGAGATAGGGAGGATGAAAAATATATATATGTGCCTTCCCATGATCCTCAATATCCAAAAGACCCAACTGGGTTATAAGGAAAGCGAACCGAGGAAATTCTTATAAGGATCTTCAACAAGGTTTAGGGTTCTGACAAAGTGTTGAAAGAGTTGAAAAATGACTTTTCCTCTTTATCGCAAATGGTGACCTCTCATTCGCTATCTATCAAGAAGATGGAGATCCAATTGTGCCATATCCCCACTCATCTAAATCAAAGGAAAAAGGGAAAATTACCTAGTGACGACCTTCTAAATCCCAAAAATGAATGTTGAGAAAATAAGAACTATGTTTTGTCACGACATTCAATAAGGTGATTTTTGGGAGGCAACCTAAGTCTTTACTTTTTTTATTGCTTCAATAATGTGCGTTGTGAGTGAAAGTTGAGAAGAAGTTGAAAGTTTTAAAAGGGGAACATTAGGCGATGCCAAAACTCAAAATGTCGATACACCTAAGGTTTTGTGCGGACTCATTATTATCAGCCTTCTGAGCTTGAACATTTGGAAAAGTGTATAATCCATTTAGGCATTTGCTCCAAATAGCGATCCGCCAAAATGCACTATTTAGACTCTATCGGGTCAGTCGAATCAGCCTTCAACTTTGGTGTTTGTTCAGGCCTGTTTCGTGAACTTAAGCTTCAATTGGCAATTGCTGAACACACTCGGTGAAGTTAGTCATGACTGCCGAACTTTCCTGATATAAAAAGGCCAAGGGTCATTTCAAATTCAAAAAGAGAACTCTTTGAAATCTTTATGCCTTTTTCTCTCCCTTCTCTTGCATTGCCTCATTTAAGTGATTGTGAGTCTTTTGTTCATGATTTCTAAGTTTGAGGAGTGCCTTTCTTTCTATAGCTATGACCCAAATTATTCTCCTGTTAGTGTCGAGTTTTGCTTCATATCAAGGTTGATTTTTTAATTTTTTATTGTGCATTTTGAGCTTTAAACTGTGTATTGGATATGGACTTGAATAAGTTTGATGCATGTGATTTTCTGATTTTGTTTGGTAGCCCTGTATTGTGCATATTCAACTCTGCCCAAGAGTTAATTGAAAGTGTGCTTCCCATAAATTTCTAATCTTGTATATGTTGTTTAATTTTGAAATTGAACTTGTTAACTTAGTGGGTCTTTGCTTAATTTGATGTGGGTGGAGTCTGAGTAACCCAATGATGACTGAATTGCATCAATTTTCCTAATGATAGATATAGTGTTGTTTTTCATAAGGAAAAATCGTCAATTTGAGAAATACTTACAATATTTTGGGGAAGTCTGAGTACCCATGGGTAGATAAGCATATATGTGCGTTGTAATAATATTGGGGAACTATTTCTTGTTGCGTATTTTCAGTTGTAAAAATTATGCACTAGGCTGAGAATCTTCATTCGATGGGCTTGTCTTAGCTCACCAAGCAGGTTAGGCTAATCGCTGAGTAAGCCTCACCTCACCCTCTTGAGTGAACATATGACCTTGGGGTCTGTCTCATTTGGCGGGCTGTTCTTAGTTCGCCGAACCTACTTGGTGAATCGCCGAGTAGGAGAGGACATTGCCTTGGAGGCCTATTTTTTTTATTTTGCATTGTCTATTTTGGTGTACTTGTCTTAGCCAGCGAAACAAACTCTACAAATCACCGAGTTGGAATTGACTCCGCCCTTTGTGCCTGATTTTTACGATAATTTCTATTGTCCATTTGGTCAGCTCATCGGATCTCGCTGATCCTATTTGGAGATTTGCCTACCTATTAGGTGAGCCTCAAGGTAATTTCTGAACTATGATTCCAATTGAGTTTGATTTCAACTAACCTCCAATTCTTCTATGTTTGAATATGTTTTTTGAAGGTCATGGCTTGAACAAAAGGAAAATAGGTGGTGACAGTAGACACACAGTCGGACAAACTCTCCTCCTCCCTCACCTATGAAAAAGCATAGAGACATATCTATTAATGAGCCTTTGGAGGCTCTCTCTCCCCAACAAACCACTTCTCATACTCCTACTAGTGGGGAACCCCAGAAACACATTACCACGAAGCAGGTGAATGTTCGCTCCAAGCTAGTCTCGCCTTCACTAGATCTAACCCCTTCTTCTCGTGTTCTCCCGGTCATAGCTCTAAGGCCTTTAAATAGGCTCAAGTCACAAAGAGAAAGAAAAAATATTGAAGAGCAAAGGCTCTCAACTAATGAGGTGTTGAGCGATTATCCGGCTATCTGGGAGATGATCAAGTTTCATAGATTTGAAAAATTCATAAAGCTTAGGCAACTATATGTGCCAAAATATGTTAGGAAATTCTATGATGTTTTACTTAGGCCCTGCCTAAAAATAAGGTTACAGTCTGGAAACCCATAGAGGAAGTGGAAGTACGTGGTAAGATAGTGCCATGTGATATTAGTGCATTCAATAAAGTTCTTGGGACCACAAATAAATCTTCTAATATGTTCCAACTTTGAATGAAGTTTAAATTGTATGCCCACAAGAAATGGTTGGCACAACTTATTGTAGATGTTTCTCCTCCATGGATAGGAGAAGAAAATCCAATTGAAAAGAAATATATGAATATAATGGGCACCTATTAGTTTGGATTGGTCAGTACCAATCTGATGTTGTCTAAAAATGAGTCCATTCTCAGGATCCCCAAAGCAATATTATTGGGGTGTATAATCAACTGGATTGAACTCAATGTTGGGTGTATCATTGTCGTGGAGATTCTTAGTAAGGGTAGTTAAGAGGAAACCTTCTTTCTATTTGCAGTTCTTATTACATAGCTTTGACAAAGAATAAGAGTTCCCTTTCAAGGGAAATCTGATGTACGGGTTACACTAGTCTCCTCCAAGGACATCTAGACGATTAAGGCTATGTATATATAGGACGATGTAGCTTGGAGGAAGCTAGCACATCCAGATACTACACCCGAAGTTGATATAGAAACTCTAGCATCTAAGGCATGCACACCTACTATTTCTTTGGAGTAGAAATGTATATCCTCTTGTTCAACTATGCCTTCAGTTTATGCTACTCCTGCTGCTGCTAGTTCTTCTGCCTTTACTTCTGCTGTTGTACCTACCCCCACTCCTATCACCCATCTCCCCTTGACCCAATCATTAATATATCATATGGGAAGCCTTGCTCGATCGGTGAATGTTCCACCCACGAGGGTAGAGAAGGACATGCCCAGTATTATTGATAGGGCTATTATATGGGCATTGGCTCCTTTGAGGGTTAAGGTAATTAAGTGAGGTCTTATTGAGGTTCATGGTATGAGGTTTGACAACCTCACTGCAAGATTAGACATCCAGGAGAAGCTCGAGGGTAATTCCAGTGCACTAAACACCAAGATAGGTGAGCTTGCTACCTTACGAGTAAATGCGACTTAGCTTCACTCTATAGTAATGTCCATGCTTTGGGGGTGATGTTTCCCTACCAGATTCCTCAATGCCACTAATGATGTCTAACTGGGAGCCTATTTCTATCATGCAATCTGCTCTACCATGAGTGTTGTTGATGTAGATGTGGATGTTGAGAGGATCGATGATGAGTTGGGCAAGGGGACAAATGAGGAGGATTTTAGGTGTAAAGAGGATGAACATGGGATTGCACACACTCTTACGGAGCAGAACGAGACCGAGAAGGTGATTGTTCAGACTCCACCATTTCTCTGAGTGTGGTGACATGCCTTAATTCCCAGTTGATATTGCCTTTCTACTTCTAGTGATTCTATTACCGGGCATTGATGCCCAGGGTGATGCTTCCCTTCGTGAGATTCCAGATGAAAGTACTCCACAAGCTTAACATGTTAGGGGGTCCTTTTTACTGCCTCATGTACTTTATTTTATTTGCATTGAAGACATTGTGTATTTGTTTTCGGTGGGGTGAGGGCCTTTGAGGCAATATTCCTCTTTTGGTTTTGTATTTTGTTACTTTCTAGTTCTTTATGATCTTATTAGTTCACTCTTCTTTATATTATAGTGTTTCATTTAGTTTAGAGTATCTCTTTTGCAAGCCCCCATGAGTTTGAAAAATTGTGAAATGTTTGAGATTTTATTGAAAATGATTCGAGGATCGATTATTTTCAATATTGATGTCTTGAATAGTACTCATGATGAGCATGTTGTATAGTTTTGGTGTTGTGAGATGTAAATTATTATGGTTGCACTTTTGAGCAATCTCTTTGAATCTTTTGTTGACTATAACTACATTTTGATGTGAGCCTTGCGATGAATATTGCACGAATGCTTTTGATCTTTTCCAGATGTGCTACAAGAGTGTTTGTTGAAGTGCCATGTGTGGTGAGGTCTTACTTGAAAGCATGTGTGTGGAGTCCTAGAATTTTCCTTGTTAGTCTAACTATTTAAATCTTGGTAAATGTTAGGCGTGATCTTGCAAAATAATTCAAAGAGGGAACCCAAATGTCCATAATCTTTTGTAACTGTCTTGTGAGGGCGTGCATCCATTTTAGCACCATTTGAGCATATCCCATTTGCTAGCAAAACAAAAAGAAAGATCTTAAGCCAAATTGTCCCTACCTTCTCACCTATAATCCTTTTTGAAGCATTGTATGTTTAAATAGCCAACTTAAGACAAAAGCCTAAGTTGGGGATATAGAAAGGAAGGAGGAATGAAAGCCAATTTAAGGGAGAAAATGATGAAATGAGATTCAACTTTGAAGTTTATTACAAAAAAAAAGAACCCCTCTTATAAAAAAAATGAAAAAAGAGAGTCACTGTGATGAAAATGCTTTGGAAAATGGAAACGAAAAAGGGAAGTGATGAAATAAAAGTGATTAAAAAATAAAATGAGTGAAAAGTGAAAGTTTAAGTTCTCAATAGGAAAGGAATGAAAAGAAGTTGAGAAGAGGTAAAGATGATTGCAACAATTCTTTAAAAAGGTGAAGTCACTGTGACAAATTGACCATACCTTAACCCTCAGACCATTACAAACCTAAAAGACCCTTGAGATCTTGCATGAACTAGGTTGTGTGATGATTGAAATATATGGGCAAACCTATGGGACGAAGCCTACATGTGTTTCTCTTTTGAGAGAGTGAGAGTTGCGTTGAGTACTTATTTCTTTGTTGATTTGTGTTGTGAGAGCATGAAATCATTCTTTATGAGGGAACACTTAAATACATTTATTGACAAATGGTCTTGCATTATAGAAAAAGCTAAAGTGAGCTTTAACTTGTGTGGGAAATGACCATTGATAATTTGAAGCTCTTTTGATAATGATTGAGTGTAGCAAGTTGTTGAGAATAGTCTTGTAATTGCACTTGCACGTTAGCTCTCATTGAATAATGTTGTTGACACCCTTATTGAGCTCATTGTGTTCTTGATTTACTTATGGGCAAGCAAAAGTTTAAGTTGGGGATGTTGATGAGTAGTATATATTCACTCATATGAGGTTTATTTAGCTTAGTAATTAGTGTCCTCAATGTCTAATGTTGTCCTATTCTGATGATATTTTGATAGTTTGCAGCTGTGAAAGCTAATGGACAAGACAATGATGAATGTTTGAAAGAATTACCAAATGAAAAAAAAGAAGTGCACACTATATAGTTATTATCACCAAACAAGAAAGGCAGATCGCCTTGTAGTCTTGACGTCATATAATGTGATAGTGCATATTACTTGTGTCTATTAAGACAGATCCCCAAACTCCAAATGAAAATCTAACACACCGAAGGAGGAAGGTGGCCTTGCTGATCATAGCTGAAAGTGACCGTGCAAGGAGAAAAAAAATTAGGTCTCGAAAGGCAAACCAAAGTGGAACTCGGTGATATACCGAATGCTAAAGGCATACTCAAACGACCTTGCCTACTAAGGTTCTAACACCTGAAGTCTAGAAGAACAAAAGGCGAGATAAAGCTTCATTGGCGATTAGCCGAAGGAGTTCAGCGAGCCGGACTAATGTCTACGAATGAGATGGGCATTGAATTTTTGCGCCAAATTTTGGGAAATTATAAATCGCCCTAAGTAGAGAGAAAAGGGTTGCTCAGATTCCAGAGTTCGAAATTGAGGAAAAGAATTCTTATTTTTTAGAGTTAGACAGAAACACTCCACTTTGTGAAGAACACTTTCTAGCTTTTGAGGTTTTTAAACTTTGTTCTTGAATTTGAAAAATTGAAGTTTAGTCCAAAGTGTCTTTGCTTTTAACTCCTTAATTTCACGTTACCCATGGTTGCTTTCATGGAAGGTATATTTTCATTGATTTTTGTGATGGGTCCAGAAACTCCAAGATCTAGGGGTGCAATTATGGGTTGGTGTTGCTTTAATGTAGTGGGTATTGTGTTATGTTCTGTTTTGCTATTTTTCACACATCAAATTGGTCTAATTAGCATAGAGTTAATTAATAAGTTATGGTCACAAACTTAATTCCTACTTTCTATCTCAGGTCAATGCATGAAAGAGATTAATCATAGTGGGTAATTAGACCAATACTTGAAATTTACGTTTGATGTCTGTAATTTGCTTGTAAATAGAGGTTATGGGTCGGGTATATTTGCCCTATTTCTGCATCGAAAGAGTGAATATAGTAAGGTATTGTGTTCTTTAGATTGACATATAGATGAGATGGAAAGGAGATTCTATGCAAAGATGCTTTGAGATCTAAAGATGATTAGCGTCACTGATGATGACCTAGCCTAATCATGAATGTTAATCACTATAGAGCAACACAGTTACCCCTATGTGATGTTGATTTAAAATCCCCGCACCCCTAGATGTCTTGTTAACTCTTGACTTCTTCAAAACATTGGTTTAATTGTGACAATTGATAAGCAAATCTTTTTATTAAATTGGTGGAATAATCCACCCACTTGCTTTTACTGTTACAAATGAATGAGTTTAAAATCCAAATTTCTTGATAGAATTATTTACGATATATCATTCTCTGTGGAATTCGAACCTGACTCTTAGTTTGGTATTTTTATTGACTACGACCGCCGTCCCTTTTAATTGATTTTAAGGATGACATTTGAGCGTTATCATTAATGATACATATATTGTGCCTATATATTTTCATAATATATGATCTAATTTTCCTCCATCCGGTCGTGGCTAGGTTGGATTGACGAACAACTTTAGAGTTTTGTGAGTCCTCATGTTTCGGGGACCTTGCCACCTAATGTCTTTATTGCTTTTACTCTTTTAGTTTGTAGACATTGTACATGGTTTAGAGGTTCGTCCTAAACCACATCTATGTTAGTAAAAGGCTTTGTCAGACATAGTTGATTTCTGCATTATTTTAGTCATGTACTCTATTGATATTTTTCTTATGTGTTGAAAGAGTTTTGATACTTACATCTCATTCTCATGTTGTGTTCTCTTTATTTTATATTTATAGTGTCATACTTATGTCAAGTGGCTTGTTTAGGACCTCACAGGATCCTATTCGCCATGTAACATCTAGGGTGTACTTTGAGTTGTGATATCTTTTTAGAAATAAGCATAATGTGTAGCATCTATATCCGATGCTACTTAAATCAATTTACTTTTTGTCATGTATTTTCTTTTATGGATTGAATCTCACATGGAGATTGATACCACTATCTAAAAATTAGAACTTCAAAAATATATACTAATTCTTTTGCTTCGCAGATATATGCACATCAGAAGCGAGGAATACTTTGAGATGGTGTTAAATGAGCATTCTTAATATTTTGATATCTCGTAACTGATGTGTCTTGGTGGAGTAACACTTGTGAAACTCTACGCTCTCACTAGGTGCATAGTACTATACCAACTTAAATTACATCAGACATTTGTAGATTGCAATTAATGTTTACCTACAAATTACTGTTGTGCTTCCTGTGGAAATTGTTCCTAAGTATATTACTTGTTGTAGATGAAGTACTTTTTAATCTTGTGAATTTTTAGTGTCCCAAATTACTTGTGGCTCTATTTGTTATAATTTGATGGAAGGTGTATCACTCTTGTCTAGATTAATTATTCTCGTGCCTGTTGTTGTGAATGTTTAGTTTCCCAACTCATAAAGACTTGCATAATCATAAATTAAATTTGCAAAATAATCAGGAAAAGTAGTACCCTCTCTGAAGAAATTGTGTACTCTTACTGATAGAGTAGTAATTATTCTCTTTATAGAGTTGACCTCCACTGTCACATTCCATGGTATTTCCCACTACCCATTTATAATTTAAACTATAGCTAAGGAATTTGACTTCAGAATTACTTGGTAATACTAATTATCTTAGCAGTGCAAGAGACTTTCTCTAATTACCATTAGTTTAGTCACAATATTAGTTGACTCATGCATACCCATACCTTTATCCACCATTAGATAGCCAAAGTGATTCCTTATGCATAAAGTTGTTGAACTAAGACTTGGATTTTCATTTGAAGCTCCATCAAATGCATTTAACCCAACCAATAGGAGGAGTCAGTTATATTATATTTTGTGATATATAATTGGTCTACAGTTTTCAAGCTTCTCAACTAACTTAGGTCAATTTTTTGGAACATTTGAAAATGATTTCCTATTTATCTTTGCCTCAAAAATATTTATCTCCCTGAAGGAATGTATTCATTCTTTTCCAAAGAAACCACATAATAAGATTCGAGATGGCCTAGTACACTTTCCTTTGCCTAGAGTTTCCTTCAAAATCCCATGAGACCTTTATAGCTTGCCTTCTTGAATAAACAGTGAAGTTATTCTGGCTCCCCTAGTATAAAAATTCCATATTAAGAAGAAAAATCACCTCTTAAGAAAAGGTGCACAACAATTTCCCTTATAGGAATATCATAACAAGAGAACTACAGGAAATATTTGGCTTCTAATTAGACATTACTGCTACCACATGAACCTTACCTGACAAGACTCTCTATCCAAAATAAAACTTTAAAAGGCAAATGTCACGATCCAAGGTAGCCCATAGGCGTAACATGGCTAGAGGACCCAAATAAGCCACTTAGCATTCATCATACAAGATAATAGAATATAAGAGATTAAAAGAGAGTTTCAACACAGAAAAGTTTTATAGAGAAAAATGGAAGTCAAAACAATCTCAAAGCCATCTAGTACATAAGAAATGATCGAGACATAGCCCGTACATCAAGTTCCAAAAAAAAGAAACTAAAATTAAAGAAAAAAAGGGAAATCAAGCTCGGTCCTGAGAACATTAGGACTCACCAAACTTCAAGTTTCTACATGGGATCCTTAGCCACATAAGTATGAATCTGTAAGGTCAGACCCTACATTTGGAGGCCGAGAGAAATGAAGGGGAGGAAAGGAGGAAGTTGAAAGGAAAGACCTAAGTATTGTTGGCTAATTACAAAGAGATACGGGAGGAAGTGGAATCCAAGAGTTCCTTAGGTATCATGTGTTACAAACTAACCAATCTCATTCTTCTCTTCCCAATTCTATTTCCTTTCTTTTGCAAGATTATGAGGATGTTTTCCCAAAGGAACTTCCAAGTGGATTGCCCCTCTTCGGGGAATTGAGCACCAAATTGATTTTGTGTCAGTATCACAATTTCAAAACAATTCGGCATATCAAAGAAATCTGGAGGACACCAAGGAGCTACAAAGGCATGTTAAGGAACTCCTCAACAAGGGTTAAGTGAAATAAAGCATGATTCCATGTGCCGTGCTGGTTCTATTGGTTCTAAAGAAAATGGAACATGGCGCATGTGTGTTGATTGTTGGGCCATCAACAAGATTACGGTAAAGTATCATAATCATATGCCATCAACAAGATTACGGTAAAGTATCATAATCATATCCCTAGGTTATATATTATACTTGATTAGTTGAATGGTACTTGTTTGTTTTTGAAGATTGATCTTAGAAATGGTTATCATCAAATTCGTATGAACCTCGGTGATGAATAAAAAACCGTATTCAAGACCAAGTTTGGTCTATATGAATTGTTGGTGATGCCTTTCGATCTCACTAATGCTCCTGGTACTTTTATGTGTCTCATGAATCATGTGATGAAACCCTTCATAGGGAAGTTTGTGGTTGTCTATTTTGATGATATCTTAATTTATAGTAAACTCATACCTGATCATGTTGAGCATTTGAGATGTGTGTTTGATGTGTTTAGGAAGGAACAACTTTCTGCTAATTTTTAAAAGTGTTCATTTTATGTTGATGAAGTTGTTTTCTTGGGTTTTGTTGTGAGTTGAAGAGGGGTTGAGATTGATGAGTCTAACATTGATGCTATTAAGAATTAGCCAATTCCGAAATCCATAAGCGATGTTAGAAGCTTTCATGGTTTGGCTAGTTTTTATAGGCGGTTTGTCAAGGGATTTAGCACCATAGATGCCCAATTCACCGAGGTAATCTGAAAGGATAAGCCTTTTAAGTTGGGAGAGGAGCAAACCAATGCTCTTGAGGCTTTAAAATCTATGCTTAGCTCCACTCCTTTATTAGAATTACCCGATTTTGATAAAATATTTGAAGTGGGATGTGATGCTAGTAAAGTAGGCATTGGAGCCGTCTTAATGCAAGACCAAAGGCCCATTACTTATTTTAGTGAAAATCTTAAACGTGCTACTTTGAATTATTCCATTTATGATATTGAATTGTATGCTTTGATTAGAGCTTTGGGTAACTAGCAACATTACTTGTGGCCCAAGGAATTTTTCACTAGGAGTTACCATGAGTCCCTAAAGCATATTCGGGCCCAAGGAAAGCTAAACAAGAGGCATGCCAAATGGATTGAATTTCTTGAAACTTTCCCTTATGTAATCCAATACAAAAATGGGAAGGATAATGTGGTGGCCGATGCCTTATCTAGAAAATAGGTGTTGATAAATACTTTGTCTTCTAAATTGATTGGTTTTGAATGTTTGAAGACATTGTATCCTAAGGATCTCATGTTTTCTCAAATCTTCAAAGATTCTGAGGAATGGGAGAGGGAAAGGTGGATTAGGGATAGGTTTTCTACTCCCTATTCCATGTTTGATAGTTTCTTGTTCAAAGGCAATAGACGTTGTGTGCCTATGAGCTCTTGGAGGGAACTATTTGTGAGGGAGGCACACAATGGGGGATTAATAGGTCATTTTGGTAGTGACAAAACAAGGGGAATTCTTGAGGAACAATTCTATTGGCCTAAAATGCACAAAGATGTTGTTCGAATTTGTGGCCAATGTAGTGAATGCCGATGTGCAAATTCACACCTCCTTCCCCATGTTTTATTCACTACACTGCCCACACCTCAAAGACCTTGACTTGATATTTCATTGGATTTGGTTTTGAGTTTGCCGAGGACAAAAAGAGGTAGAGAGAGCATCTTTGTTGTTGATGATCGATTTTAAAAGATTGCTCATTTCATTACATGTCATACATGTGATGATGCTTCCATTGTGGCATCTTTGTTTCTTGATCATGTTGTTAAATTGCATCGAATTCCTCAAACCATAGTAAGTGATAGGTATCCAAAATTCCTTAGTCACTTTTGGAAGGGATTTCGGGGTAAACTTGGTACCACATTGTTGTTCTCAACTTCTTGTCACCCAGAAACCGATGGCCAAACTAAAGTTTTGAATAGGACCTTGGGTTCTATGCTTCGTATCGTGGTTCATGGAAAGTTGGCCTCATGGGAGGAACATTTGCCTTCAGTTGAGTTTGCTTATAATCGAGTTTTTCATAGAACTATTAGCATGACTCCATTTGAAGTGGTATATGGTTTTAACCCCCTAACCCCTTTAGATCTAACCCCTCTTTCTCAATATGTTTTCTTAAGTTTAGATGGGAGCAAAATGGCTAAAGCCATGAAGAAACTCCATGAATAGGAATAAAGAATAAAACAAGTACAGATACATGTCCTCCTTAGCATAGTCAAACAGGAAGCTGCATGCAAATTTGTTGTAAAATTGGTTTACTTTGTCCATTCACATGCTCAATTTGTTCTTGATAAAGTGTTGTTTGCTTAGTGCCTCGGTAAAGATGTCAGCCACTTGGTCCTCTGTCTTACAATATCTCATCACCACATTTCCATTGTCAACATTGTCTCTAAGGAAATGATGTCTCACATAAATGTTCTTGGTCCTCTTATGCTGAACAAGATTCTTTGCCATGTTCATTGCACTAGTGTTGTAACATATGAGTGGAATAGTATCTGTGAGGACACCAAATTCTTCAAGTTCTTGCTTGATCCACAAGAGTTGAGCACAACATAAAGCAGCAACCACATACTCAGCTTCAGCAGTGGACAAAGCTATTAAGTTCTGCTTCTTAGTTCCTCATGAGATCGGTGATGACCCCAGAAAATGTGCCATGCCTGAGGTGCTTTTCCTGTCAACAAGAAATCTTGCATAATCATCATCAACATATCCAATTAAATCAAAAGAATCCCTAGAAGGATAGAATAGGACCAGGTCGTGTGTTACCTTCAAGTATCTTAGGATCCTTTTACATGCCTTCACGATTGACTCTTTTGGAGTTGCTTGAAACCTAGCACACATCCTCACACCAAATACTATATCTGGTCGGCTTGCAGTATGACAGAAGAGAGAACCAATGATTCCTCTGTAGATTGTTTGATTCACATCAGTGTCTGCTTCATCCTTGTTGAGTTTGGCATTGGTGCTCACTGGAGTATCATTTATTTTTGCCTCCTGCATGCTGAACTTCTTGACTAGTTCCTTGATGTACTTCTCTTGACAGATTGAAGTGCCCTGAGGGGACTATTTGATTTGCATACGAAAGAAGAAGGTGAGTTCCCCCATCATACTTGTTTCAAATTCACTACTCATTAGGGTTGCAAGCTCTTTGCATAGAGGATATGAGGTAGCTCCAAAAAATATTACATCTACATAGACTTGCACTACCAGGGGCTCCTTTCTACTAGATTTCAAGAATAGAGTGTTGTCAATTTTTCCTCTTTTGAACCCATTTTCTAGAAGAAACTTTTACAATCGCTCATACTAGGCCCTAGGTGCATGTTTCAGGCCATACAATGCTTTATCAAACTTTCGCCCATGGTTAGGCAAGTCAACAGCTTCATATCCTGGAGGTTGTTTAACATAGACTTCCTCCTTCAAGTAACCATTTAGGAAGGCACTCTTAACATCCATCTGAAAAATCATGAACCCCATTTATGTAGAAAAGGCTACTAGGATTCTAATTGCTTCCATCCTTGCCACAGGTGCAAACGTCTCATCATAATTGATTGCTTCCTCTTGATTGTATCCCTGCACCACTAGTCTTGAATTATTTCTTGTGATAGTCCTATGTTCATCAAGCTTGTTTCTAAACACCCATCTAGTCCCAATAATAGTTTTGTCAAGCGTTCTGGGGAGTAGGTGCAACACTTTACTTCTTCCAAACTGATGAAGTGCATCATGCATTGAATTCACCTAATCAACATCGTTTAAAGCCTCTTTATTGTTTTTGGGTTCAATAGTGGAAATGAAGGCTGAAAAAGAAACTAATTTTCTTGTCTTAGATCTAGTCTATATTCCAGATTCAAGGGGAGACAGAAGATTGTCTATAGGATGGGAGGATTTATGTTTCCATCTTTTTTATCTTGTGATCTCCTCATCATGTTCACCAACTGGTTCACCAAATTCAAAGCCTTCATTGTGAGTATCTCCTTCGTGAGCAGTATTTAAGGCATAAGAAGGACTAGGTTCTTCCAAGAGGTCTGCTACCCATTGATGGAATGTATAGGTCCACTAATGATCACAGGATCAAGTCCTTTAGTACATTTAAATATGGAAAGTAAATAACTAGAAGTAAATGAACATACATTATTTTATGTGTAAACCTCATTACTCAAGGGAGTAAAATCATGACCCGTCACACAAAATTTTCAACTGTTTTCACTAATATTTAAGCAAAAGTGAAACACAAATTTCAACTACAATAATGAGACTATCCTCTTAATCTCACACTAAGTAATAAGCCTATTACTTACTAAGACAAAGCAATGCATTCATTTCCCACTATATTAATTGTTGCTAATCAATATAGACTTCACTGGTAAGACACAAAGTTAACTCTAACAATGCTCTCATACCGACTAACACAAAGGTTTGAAACATTTCTTACAAGATTGAAATGAATCCTACTTGTTTAGCACAATACAAGCAATCAAAAACAACATCATATACGGAAAGCACTTCTTCAGTTGATTATGGATCCCTTGCTATAGTTTTTGCCTTTGAATCTTGAATTCTCTCTCTTTGAATTAATGGGTTGTACAAGTTGTTTGTCACTTGATTGTATCACACAAAATATTGTTGACCATTGGACAAACAACCTCGACCATTTCTATTGGTGAAGTACGTTGATTGCTTCACCAACACACTTACAAGACTGCTTTCCAAATGTACACCATATTAGCCCTGGACAAAACACTCTGCTAGGACCAGGTCCCTGCATTTGTGAGGATAATCAAAACCACTGAAATACATCAGTGACTCCTCAAGATTATCAACAAAAGTAAATAGATTAGTTAAAATAAATACATATTTTGAACAAAATTCCTAAAATGGTACATTTCATTTAAAAAATGCCATGTTTCCTTATATAAAATTTGTAACTCGCTCCCTCAGAGCCCAAAACATGTAAAAATTATAATAAAATCTTTTAAGTATCTTAAGTACATTAAAAAAATGCCAAATGTTGATATCATGCACAATAATACATACCAATAAAGTTTTGAACCATTTTTAATTCAACCACACAACATAAATAAAGTGGTAGATACATGTCACAATACAATCGTACTAACCTAGAAATCCAGTCGGTACAAGTTAAATGCCTCATGCCCACAATCTGATATATATGAACTATAAGCACAAAAATAAATGGAAAAAGGGGTCCACAATAATAACAAGCGATCATACACATGTGAACTTAATTTTTAAGCCACATAAACACATTATAAGGATTCTATAATGCCAAACAAGCGTACGGCTAATCCTAATGGAAGTCTTCACGGCTAAATAGCTAGGTAAATATCCCTAAAATGGCAAAAACTACAATTAAGGATTAGGCACACCTAAAACATCATCATAAGGATAAATGTTGCTCATCCAAATCCAAAAAGGGGGGAAACTGTTGCCTACCTCATGGCTTAAACATCACTCAAACATCTATTTTGGATATTTTACCTTTTGAGCAGCCTCTAAAAAAACAACTCTATCAACTTAACAACGAGAATATAAATATGAGTTAAATGATACCCAATTTTCTATAAAAATATTAAACCCAAAAATCAGGTCTAATTAGGACTGTGGCGCACGTGAATGGGATCACAAAATTTATTATGCCATAAGGTCCTAATCAGCTCAAGGAACTTTTGCCCTAAATATGGGCACAATCTCAGATTTTATAGAGCCCAAAACAATCCTACTACAAGAGAGCTCATGGATAATAAAAAATGGATATCAAATGTGGGAATCGATGGAAACTTACAAGATAAAAAACCCTTGTAACATCCCAGCTAACCACCAACAGTTTCCACAAAAACCGTACTATTTTTCCTAAGAAATTTAACTCCTAATCACAATATGAGAACATTAACTTTGAGAAATACATATTAAAAATGTGAGGAACTGACTTCACTGATACTTAGTTATTCATCGCGATTGTGGCGCACATAGGGTCGTAATTGCGATTCAGAAACCTTGATTGAGTCCATAGACCCTTCATCGCGATCATGATGATCAAGTTCTGTGACCACATTTACCAAAAAGTTGTTCTTTATGATCACATTTCCTAGCTCGCAATGACAATGATCATTTCCAGTGGTTTTTGCGAACGTGGCTCCAAGGATGAGAATGCACACAACAATGTTGGTGGCACCAACAATCAACTACATCACATGAACTTGAAGTTTTGAAAATGCAATGATGGGTGCTCAAGATTAGTTCAGAACCCTGTGAATGGAAATGAACTATGCTAACCTAGAAAATCGGCATTCCAAACTCAACCAAATAAAATAAACAACTAACAAAAGTAATCTTGTTAAAATGTTGACCCAAGTCAATACTTTCACAAAGCAACCTAAACAAGCATAACACAAACACAATAAAATCATCTCGATCACCTTGGGATCCTAACTAAAGGTTCTTCTAGACCAACCTTGATGTTCTAGAGCTAAAAAAAATTCTTATTTGAGTTCCCTTACCAAAAATGTTGACCAAAATCAAACCTTTACCAAACTTTCAATAATATCACACGTAACTGCTAAAACAGTAACCGAAAACCTCGGGAACTGAACCAATCATACTACTAACATAAATCTAACTTTCAAAGCTGATGGAACTGACATAAATATCATTTGATATCAGATTCTTTAGATGTTAATCAAAGGCGATACTTTTAATATATAAGCTCCAAAATTGAGAAAACTCACACACAATTCTCTTGACCACCTGCGAATGTGTGCCACCCATCCGAACAATAACAAACAGTTCGATGGTGCTACTAGAAGGAGCAAAGTAGGTATATCACATAAAAGCAAGCAAATTACCACTAGGGTCATTAAAGTTCACCATGACAACCAACTTCTATTGTTACTTCTCACCCATTAGTAATGTTTAAGGTACATGAAGATATTTATTTCCTGAAATGCCCCTCAACTTTTTGAATTGGTACAAAGTTACCTACTGGAATATAACGACAATATTAATATAAAATATTAACTTCAATAAAAGATATTTTCATCAAGCAACTACGCACGTATACTGCATTTCAATTTTTTTTTGTGCACGCAAAATTTAAAATCTAAGAAAGAAAATAATATTTTCTTCTATCTCACCCGTACCACACTATGATAAATATGTAAGTTTATTTAAAACTTGAGTCCCTGAAGTTATATTTAAGAATAAGAACTTAAAGTAAAAGAATAAGAAAAAGGAAATGGACAAGACAATTCATTAATTAAGAGAAAATTTAATATGAATAAGAAACTAATAATTTTCTTGATGGAAAATTAGATGGGACGAGAATGAATTTTAGTTGGATACCTAGTTATGAGTTGGATTATAATAAATTAAGGGTTAATTTAAACTAGATCAATAGAAATATATCATGAAATTAATAGTTTCTTAACTAATATTTTAAAGCATTTCAGATCAAAATATGAATGTGTATTTTTGTTTTTTATTTGGGAAGGATTTAAATTCTGACAAATCATATTAGAAAACATTATAAATAAATATTTAATTATATAAGTTTAGGGAAAATATTAAAAAATAAGATGTAGTGACCCTCTAGGTCATTTCTAAGTAAATTCCTTATTTTCATTCTGTAGAGCATTCCTATAGTTACCCTAACTTATTTATGAGTTACAGGGACTAGTAACTCGGTCACCAGATTTTTCATTTTGTTTTTCTGCAAATTTGTTTGTTTTGAAGCTTTAGGAACTTAAAAAGTTGACTTCACCAAAAAAATTAGGAAGATAACCTCAGAATGCGATTATAACGGCTCTATTAGCTTCTGAACATTGAGTTTGGTCTAAAACAATCCTTTCTCGCATCTTGAGGCTTACATGCTAATTTTAAGCCATCTTGTAGATTTTTGCCTATAATAGAGTTTGAGTGTGGGACTCACTTTTATCGAGATGAACTTGGATTAAAGTTTCAACTTCTTCGTAGAGTCTAAAATGTCAATTTTTATGGGGTAGTGTATCTTGTTTGTGTCACGGTGTTCTGGTACCCCATTGGAAAATTTTGACTTCCCAAAACTAGCTGATATGTATTATCTAATGTAGGGTATTTTGAAACTTAATATTTTCGATCCATCTTAGCCACATTCATGGAGGCTTGAGTGGCTAGCCTCTATGATTGTATGTCTTGGCCATGTTTGTGAGGGTCTGTCTTGTTGAACCTCTGTGTTCATGTGTAACATGCTCTTTTTATGGCCCCCTACTTTCTTGGCATTCGTATTTGTAGGCTCCTCATCCTATTTGGGAAGGGTATTTTTAGGAGCTTCTATGTTTGTGGATTCTCTTGATTGCATTCACAAAGGACATGAGGCTCTGGTCTATTAAATTAAGATAGACCTTGATAAGTTCCTAAGGCTTTCAAGTGCAATACTCTCCCAACTTAAAATTTTATTTGTCCACAAGCGAACTCAAGTTTAGCTGTTTAAAAAGGGTGTCTCAAACAGTGCTACACAAGACTCAATTATGAATGTACACAGCAAAACTTCAAACTACTTATGCGAAGATACAATTGTGTACTCAAAAATTTAAGTTGACACACACCATTACCAAATATTCTCATGCTCACAATACTTTCTACTAATGTAAGTTCAAGCTCAACGAAAGTATCAAAATGCCCTCACACAAAGAATGATTCAATATTCACACATAGATGTTAATCAATTTAAGATCAGGAATCAGATGCAACACTCACACTCAAAAAAAAGAACATAATGCATGATTTTACCTATAGGATTGCCCTTATTTTCTAATCGACTTTCGGTTCGTCTTACTCAAGATCAAAAAGGTCTTTTCAAAGCTTCTAATGGGGCTTAGTGCAAATGTATGGTCATTTTAGGCTTAGTGACTTCTTCATCCTCATGAGATGTGGTGTTCTCAAAACGTCCTTTTCCTTTACCATGTCACTTTTTCTTCCAGTGCTTCTAAGTCATCCTTTCATTCACTCTCCATGTATTGCTTGGAAACCCAACTCCTTTTGAACCTTTATTCAAATATTATATAAATATATACACAATTTTTTTTACAAGGGTTTCCATTTTGTTTTTGCAATACCATGGGTTAGAGAGACTTTTTCTTGCACTTCTTGACTTCTCCTTTTCCTTTTCACCACACCCCCAACTTAGGATTTTTGCCAAAGTTGGCTATTCACCAAACCACAAATCAAGAGGATTATAGGTAGTGAGTTAAGTAAGGTCTAGGGTTCATCAAGTTTCCTCCAAGGAAAGGTAAGGCTCAAGGGTGTTCAAAAGAGTTTACACGCTCACGGGTAGGCCACAAAAGAGGTATATGTCAAATTTGGCTCACACTCTTTAAAATTGCCTAAGATCATCTCAAGGTTACACCTTTCTAAATAAATCAGACTAACGGGGCAAATTCTAGGTTTATTCATGCATAGTTCAAAGTAAGCTAACAACACAAGGCATCGACACTTAAGTCAAACAAGACTACACAGTTTCGCTAATGTGCAATGGTTATTACAAGAGAATCAATTCGATAAATGGCTAATCACAACAAGATGCAAAGAATTCACATATTGTCTATGCAACTTCATTTGGTCTCTTCGTAGCCGCACATTGATGTTTGTTCGATTGGGAGCACCATTCAAGTCATCAGTATTGATCGGAACCAAGACTTAAATTTTGTAAAAGAACCACCACTTTCAACACAAGAGGTGGAAATATTTTTCGAAAAACAAAAATCTTTCGGAAGGGTCAAAATTAAGAAAAATAGGAGCCATGAGCTCAAACAACCACGAAAGGCAATATATAACACAATTAAACACAGAACAACCCAAATATACACAAAATACGAACCATAAATAACACACAAAAACTGAGCCTCACCCCACCACAAATAAAAGCAATTTGTCCTCAAATGCAACTGATGAATATCCAACATTGAAAATAAAGAAATATAGAGAGGGAGGTAAAGAGGGAATCCTGTCTAAGTAGTCGCTCCATTTGTCTGGGCATCAGTACCCGGAGTGACTTCCAGAAGGACCAGCTTCACTGGGTCCAACAACAGGGGCATTTGCCAAGGAAGCTTGCACAACAACGTCTATCATGATTTCTTCGGTGTTAGCTATGTCATCTGTTGCAGCTTCCTCAAACATCTCTTCATTAGTCTCTGCCTCTGAGTCAGGATCGACAATTGTTTTGCTTCATCTCCATGTCCAGTGGTGGTCTGGGCATCTCAGGCACGTCCAGAATCTCCACTGTTCCAAAGATCATGGACACATCGGTGGATTTAAGTTACTCCATATCTCTCTTCAGTTCTGCAATAGTGGCCTATAAGCCTGTCACCTTTTCTATGGCTCCTTGGTTACGGTCACACATGGCTATCATGGCTTCCATAGCATCAATAGTAGTGCTCAGTGGTGTCCTGAAGTTTTCTATGTTGCCTGAATAATTCCTGGTATGGAGTTTTCTATGTTGGCTGCCCGAAAATCAGTAGACTGAGCAAGATGTCCCATCCGGATCAAGGATGCCTGAATGATCGGTTCGCAGGATGCAACTGCAACAGTGGGTCTGTGTGATGTCACATAAGCAGAGGGACCTGAAGTCTATGAATGAGAAGAAGGAAGGAGTATACGTCAATACCTAGGGGCCAGAGTGGGAGAAGATTCTTCCACAGGTGTGGATCCAGTGGCCGCAGCTTCCTTCTGTTTCTTTCCCGCTTGGTCTTTAAGATTTTCGGCTTCGATCTTTCGGATATTAGTGGAGGAGGTGGCAGCCAATTCCACATCCTTCTTCGCATATCTAGGCACCTGAGCTCTTTTGCACAATTCCGTGATCAATAATGGGAAATGAAGATATGTCTGGCTATGTTTTGCATGCATATGGATCTCTGAAGCGATGATTTCTCCCAAGTTTTTCCGTGTTTCCTCTATGATGCATCCCAGGCAAGCTGCCTTAGCAAGGCGAAGAATCGACTCATTATGAGATGGCAAGGTTGTGCTGTTGATGAACCCAAACCAGTATCTTTAAGCTATGTTCAAATCTTTCTTTTCAATTAAAACTCCTTCTGCTATCCATTTTGGAGCCTCCTTACCTGAGACATACCTAAATCTATGTTGATATCTTCACTGTCACAAACTACCTTCTTTCCTCTAACGACCACGTATTTAGCTGCTTTGAAGGATGATACCAACCTCTTCCGTTGAGGTACCAATGCACTGTATGCATTGTAGAACTCTCTAACCCAGCATGGTATGTAAGAGCCACGGGGTTTGGTGAATATTTGAAATTTGTGATACTTCAGGCATTCTATTATCTTGGGATATTTATCGATCACCCCATTTATGGAAAGCCATTTTTCCTAAATGATCATTCTCAAACCCTCAGACTTTAATTTGTTCGTTGATTTAGGTGAGGGGCCTTGTACTGGAGGTGCCAGTACTATTGCTTGTTTTGAAACTGGAGGAGTCTGAGTGGTGGATCGAGAATTTCTGATCCGAGATGGATCGTTCATTTGTTTAGATCATAACTCATTCCTTTGTGCCTTCATCAGAACCCATGCTCTCACTATCATATGTTGTTGGGTCATTGTTGTAAAAACCAGTATTGTCGCAACCTGCATTTGATAACTCAACAGTTTTGTCCTTGCCTTTGACTTTCCCACGAGTTGTGGAAATTTTTGTGGCCTTGTGCATGGATGCAGTTGCATCCTCACTGATTCTTATCCCTTTTTCTTTGTGTCGGGGTTGTGTGTTGCTACCAGCTTTGTTAGGTTTAGTCATACCTGCAAAAGATTTGGGAGGAGTTAAGGAAGAAAGATAAAATCACAGACAATCTACTGCAAAAAGGTTTGCCATGTTGATTGACGAGTCGCTGAACCTCTTTCTGCGAACGGGGTTTGTCCGCTGAAAGTTACAGTGTATAAAGGTCTTAGGGTAGCTTACAGAAGGTGGTCAAGAGCCCTTTCAGTGAGTCGACGAGTGCGCTCGGCGACCTATGGCTTCTCGCCAAAAGTCATAGTTTCATTCAACTTGACCTGATATTAAGGGCGAGATGGAGACATTGGGCGAAGCGCCGAACGACTCAGCGAGCTCGACCCAACTCACTGAATGGTTCAACGCGCCCATTTTCAATCCATCTTCTCGAATTTAATCCCCCAAATCCTGAAACCAAAATCAAAGCATGCACTAACGAAATTAGAACAAGACCCATACTACCCATCACCCCGAAATACTCAAATTTCTCCCGGACTTGCCACATTTGGCCATTCGACGATATGTACTCCTAAGAGCGGTGTCACCCTCTCTATCTTTTAGCAAATTTTCGACATTTAGCAAAGACATGGTCTACTCAAACTTCACCCAGACAATCAAAACAACATGCAAGCACAACCTAACGAGACTTCATTCAATTACCATCACAATAGATACGGGCATCTGACGATCCAAACACTACGGGAATACTTTTCAAATTGAAATAGACATTCTAATCGTAGCAGAGAGGCCCAGCTCACACCACTAAGACACGATCATTACACAAGAGTTCAAACTATTCGAAAGTAAAATTGGGGTTTGGCTAACTAACCTTTTGTGCCGATTAAAATATGGTTGAAATGCTAGGCAGCAAAGAAATCTAATTCAGTGTATAGATTACTCAACCAAAATACTTTTAGTATATAAGAATATTGGAAATATTACCTTGGTGTGAATTTGTGAAAATTTCAAACGAGGGAAAGAGAAGGATTTCCAATTTTAGGAACTTTGGCCATTATAAATCGTCCAGTTTGCGCTAGTTGGGTGACGTTAGTTTCGATCGCCGATCCACTCGGCATATCGCCAAGTGGTCCGTTGTCCCGCCGATTGTTACAGTCAATTTCTTGGGATCAACATGACGGTCTAAGTCAAAATCGCCGACCTGCCAATCTGTATTTTGCACCACTTTCCTCATTCAAACCTGCACCAATAACACACCATTATTTGTAAAAGCAAATTTAAGCATTTAAAACATTGGGTTGCCTCCTAAGAAGCACCTTATTTAACGTCGTGGCTCGACATGAGCTACCAGTCAAACTTCATCTCTGGGGTTAGACCTAGTGTCACTAGGCAACCCGCCTTCACTGCCAGGGTAGCGATGTGGTAATGCGCGGTCCAAGAGGTTTTCAATCAATTTGATTGATCTTGAGTGGGATCCACTCATCTGATTCAGTACCTTCATGTTTTCCTTCAATACCTCTAGTATTCTATCTTGTTCATGAAGGTTTTGTAGAATGATTACTAGCGTATTCTCGATATGTTTATTTTCATTTCTCCTAGACCTTTCTTGCTCATAAGGAGGTATGTGTCTTTGGCTCTTGCACTATTTTTCCACCTTTGAGATCTTGGTGGCTAAGTTGTTTAGCTGAGTAGCCAGTGCAACTAACTTGAAGTCACCCTCGACTTCTTAGTTCGTCCCAACTGACTTGCCACTAGTTCCCTCAGCCATGCTTAGGGAACCTACCTACACCAACAAACTTAAAGAAAACAAAGTTACAAATAAGGTTAGTAAACTTAAAACTAAGAAGAATGAAAATTCTACTAATCTAAGAATTCTAAAGTAACACCACTCCCCGGCAGCGGCGCTATTTTGATGATTAGAATTTATCTATTCACGTAATCAATGACACAACTTCCAGTACGAGTGTCTACGATCATGTGATAGTATAGTAACTCAACCAAGGGTTGGGGTCGTGTCCCAGGGGAGTGGTTTTGAGAATTAATAGAAAAATAAAATATGGTTCTAACTAGTCGTAGATAAATACAATAACGATTAAAAACATTGTACATTGAATGGGGGACACAAAAGTGTCAAATAACAATTTGGGGGTTTTTGTCACAAGTATAGCAAAAACAACAAAGAAATCAAGTTTGGGAAAGATTTCTTGGGGTGTGAACGCAATACAAGTTGAGATAAATAGTTGGGTACATGCTTTCGATAGGAAATTTGCAAGATAATAGTGACTAGGCTAAGCTTTAGATGGAAATAAGTTCCCTCTAGGGCAACTTACCCCATTTCAAATGCGTTCCTCTTGGACACCCATTTGCCGCATGAAGACGAGCCTACGCCTTACCTCACTCACTCTCTCGAGCTGAGTGTTAGGATATGGGACTAGGGCTCACCCTCTCGAGATGAACATCAAGTCCACCCACTTCTTAGGCCATCAATCTAGTGGTCTTGGTTTTGCGACCTCCCTCTCGAGCAAGCCGGAAACACATGGGTGGGTTTGTATTTGCAACTACAAACCCATTAAATTAAACCACAACCACTAGGTGAAATCACCATTTAAATACATCTAACCTATCAGCAAGAAATACCCAACAATAATATCAACACATATTTGCTAAATGACACCCCAAGAATAGGGGTTTTTAGCCACACATCAAGAGATAGAAATTTATACCTTTAATGATGTTGAAATCAAATGGGTATAAAGAAATAAGTCTTGATTTGGGCAAAGAAGGAAGAATTCAAGAGACCCACTTCCAAATTGAAAGAGGTCAAAACCCTTTTCTTCTTCAAGTCTTCAAACCCTTACAAACTTGAGAGTAAAATAAAAGTACTCAATAAAAATATGATACTAAAAGTTGACACTCCAAAAGAATCTCTTTCTAAAATTTGATAATAAGCTATAACTCTAAATGAGTATTTATAGTTTTCAAAAATAGGTGCTGCGGCGGATCACTCGGTGACATTAGTCGGAATCGTCGATCAAGTCGGCGATTCACCCTTTAGTGTAGTTCATCGCCGTCCTGTACCATCCTTCGGCATCATCGTGCTCTGGGTCATTGGGCGACATAGTATTGCTTAGCGGACCTTCTCGGCGTTGCGCCGACTGCTCCCTTTTTCAGTCGATTTGATCCTTTCCTTCAGGGCTAAGTATACTGGAACAAAAAGTAAAGTGAGACCCTTCGGTGATTCGCCAAGTGAACTCGGCGATCCTCAAGCCTTCATTTTCTTGTTCTTTTCAGCCTTTTCATTACTTTTTGCGAAGTAGTGTCCATGCATTCCTTTAAACTTCAAATACCTGAAACTTGAAGGTTTTCATCAGATATTGAGATAAAATAAGAATTTAAGGACACATTTTCTATTAAAATATAGCCCTAAATGAGTCCAATTTGTGAACTAATCAACAAGGCATAAATATAAACGAGGGGGGGGGTCAAATCCTCCAAAGAGGAGAGGATAAGAACTCCCACCGAAAGATAAAGGCAAAAGGAAAAAGCATATAGATAGAAAAGGAATAGCTATTGAAACCTAGGATAATTTTTCAGAACGAGAAGATGAGCAGCCTCTGATAAACCGAAGGGATGAACTCCGGGCCAAATCTCAGTACGCATCCACCAATATTCCCTCAATTTCCACTCCACCGGCAACAGACTTCGTGCCAGCGCAGACACCTCCAGTGGCTGCTGCAATACCTATCTACATTCTTCCTAGACTACTGAACAGACTGAAAGGTGACGGGGTACGGACCATCCTAGAGGAGAAGCTATTATCTACGGAGGGCCTGGAAGGCAAGCATCCTGATGTGATTGAAACCCTCCGATACCATGAGTTTGAGCAGTTCACAAGGCCCTAAGGCCCTTACATTCCTTCTTCGGTTAGGGATTTTACACAACTTATGGGGAGTTGGTGCCCAAGAAGAAGAAGAAGGGAAGCGAGTTTAGACCAGTAAGGTCGGTCATGTTCAGAGGCAAGGAAGTTGAGTGCCACAACGAATATATTAACATTGTATTGGGTAGACCGCTGCACTCTGCACTTCCCTACGAAGGGTTGCCTATTTTTCAATCCCTATATGACTTGAAGGGTTGGCTGCCTCCTCTTATTTCTGATACCACCCTGAGGTGGATGGATGCAGGGGCACCTATTGAGAAGAGGGACTTGAACATCGCTGCCAGGTTCCAGTTTTGTCTCATCAGCAGCACCATCATGCCTTCCTAGAATGAGTCCATATTGCACCATCCTAAGGTATCTTGCCTTGGTTCTATCATGTCCAGGAGGCGCATCGAACTGGGGCTGCTGATTTCACAAGAGATGGCCATAAGGGCCAAGCAGAAGCTGACTTCTCTTCCATTCCCAGTCTTGATCACAGAGTTGTGCCAGCGTGCTGGAGTACCTCGGGATACTACGAAGGATATTGAGGTTACCCCATATTCCTCCACTGACATCCGGTGTATTAAGGTTGAGTTCACACGAGAGAAGGTTGACAGGAGGAGAGCAACTCAGGCAGATATTTCCCCGGAAGTTGATGTTGACTCGTTACCAGCAGAGGCACCTTCGCGTACTCCGGCCTCTGAGTCTTCACATACATCCGCTCCATCTTCTTCGTCATAGGTCCCAGGTGTTTCTTCCTCCTCCCAGCCTACCAGGATTACCCAGGCCATGATCCTGAAGATGGGACAGCTGGCCTATTCAGCGGATGTGAGAGCGACTAGGTTGGAGAGATCCATTCGAGGGATGATCGATAGTGCTATATTGGCTGCACTAACACCCCCTTAAGGACTTTGTTGATGATCTAGCTACTAGAGTCACTGCTTGTGAGAGAAGACAGGGAAAGACATCCGAGGTTTCGGCTTTGAAAGCCGAAGTGACAGATTTGAGGAAAGATGTAGACTATTTGAAGTCTACCGACTTCACCTCATTGATGCGGGGTACCGATGATGAGGATGCTCCTGAGACCTCGGGGATTCCTCCAGCTACCACCGGTGATGTAACGAGAAGTGGCACAGCATATTACGAGTCGGATGTAGAGACTTACGAGGAGCTAATAGCAGTACATTAGGAGGAGATGATGGACATCCAGGAGCAGAGCATATTTAGAGATTTGCTAGATCTTGTGGTGACGATTGTGCAGCCGGTGATCCAAACATTGCCGACTGAGACGTCCACAGCAGCCCCTAGTGGATCTGACACTGTTATTCCCTCTGAGGTGACTCCGGGCACTGATTCCCAAGTCCACACTGCTACACCGGGCACTGAGGCCCCGACAGATGGAGAGACTGCATAAACAAAACTTTTTTTTACCTCCCTCTCTGTCTTACTTACTTTTAATTTTGGATACTTTTATTCTCATTTGAGGACAAATGATTTTTTTTGTGGTGGGGTGAGGCCCACCTTTGTGCATATTTTTTTTGATTATATATTTTGGGTTGTGAGCTATTATTGTGTTATTACACTGTTTTCTATGGATGTTTTAGCTTGTGGCTCCTTTTATTTTAGATTGCAAAAGGATTTTGACTCGTCCAAAAAAAAATCCAAAATTTTTTGCCACCTCCCGTGTGTTGAATTTGGCTGTTCTTTTGCAAAATTTGAGTCTCGGTTCCGATCAATACCGATGACTTGAATAGTGCTCTCAATCGAACGAACATGAATGCACGGCTATGATGAGGCCAAATGAAGTTGCATAGACAATATGTGAACTCTTTGCATCTCGTTACGACTAGCCTAGTATCGAATTGAGTTTCTTGTGATGATCATTGTTGTGGCGACCCTTTCGAAAGGATACCACCACTTAAACAAGAAATCTAATTTAATACTTGCGACATTTAAAAGAGATTAACGAAGGGCGCATTGAGTTTAATCTAGTAGAGGGATAAGGTTCATAACGAATAATTTAATTAAGGATATACATCCTGCCCATTTAAACATTTATTTGATATTAAAATTGACATGGCGCATAATTTAACTTATGACGGAAAAAAACTCTCCCAGAATAATTTAAGCAAATAACTGACGAGCTTTTCATGCATAAATTATCCTCACACTTAAGGATGAGATAACAAGAATATTACCAA
>JAJOOO010000723.1:0-27170 GCA_029582685.1 Solanum piurae | reverse complement strand
CCTCTCGAAGTTGGTCCCACTAGGTACAGTAGATGAAACCAAAAGAGGAATCTCGGATAATACTGGAGCATCAACAGGGGCCAAAAGAGGAGCCCATGACATGTTGAAGTTGGTCCCACCAGAATCCATCGATCCAGCAATAGGTTGAGGAGCATTTGATGTAGAACCTTCTTCGTGCGTTTTTACTTTGATTCCATCATTTATCAGTTTGAGGGTTTTATTGATCACATTGCAGAGATCGTTGAGATCTTCTGGGTGCCTACTATGGGGCATCTCTTCACCATTCAACAATCCATACATTTGGTTTGTATACTCCATTTTCTTATTTTCCTTCCTTACCTTCTCAAGTTCCTTCTCAATTTTCTCGATCCTTTTCGTGGTTATATTTTCTAGTGTTTTCATGTTTTTTTTATTTCTTCTCCTCTGGAAGATCGATAAACTTTGTAAAGATGTTTGTAGCAGCTTCATGATTTTAAAACACCTCAAGTTCATTGTGGTAAGGGCTATTGACTAAGGTAGCCAATTCAACATCACAAAGGGTGTTGAGTTCACGAGCCTTGGTTAAAAATCCCTTTTGTCGTTTTCTATATGAGACTCTCCTCTCAGTTTTATTTTCCATGAAAGTCAGCTTCACTTTCTTTCCAACCATGACTGAAAATGAGGAAGAAGAGGAGAAATGTGTTTATTAGGATATGGGGGATGAAATGAATTTATTATTCTTATTGTTGTTGTATGTTTCTTTACTAAGAATTGCCTTCTATTTATAGGGTACACATAATTTTTTAAATAATTTGAATTAGAGAATACTTAGTTGTCATGGGTACTATTTTGGCATAAAAATAAATGAGGGTAGATTTGATATCAAATTAGATTCCATCATCTTGGGATTAATATAATTATGACTCTAGTCTTATGTTGAACAAATCTTTTTTAGTCAAAATTTTCTTATTAAGAAAATAATTTAATTGATTTAGATTTAAGTAAGTATTATCTATAGAAAAAAAAAACTGACCATAGAGTATCAACAAATGTTTTTTTTAAAGAAAGTTTGAAAGTTTGTATATTTTAATTTATGAATGTAAAAGGATAAATATTGAAACAAGTGAAAATTTGAAATATTAACCAATAATTGAAAATTTTAATTTTAAAAATATTTGAGTAGTATGATAAAAATTAATTTCATTATTAATAAAATTCAAATATTTATTGAATATTAAGTGAAGATATGTGTATGATTATTGCCATTGCAATGCTTATAAAAGCATATTATAATTTTTTCCAATTTTGGAAGAAACCATATTTAGTAGAAATTTTACATTGCTTTCCATTATATTAAAAATTAAATCATGCTCAAATTTTAATTTTGTTACATTAAAAAAAATTCTAAATCAGCTTCAAGGCAAATCACTGCACAAGACACTTACCAAACTAATGTGTTTACACATACTGAGGAAATAACAAAGAATTTTGTTTCATTTTAAGAATAGTATTCAATTATATTAAAATTGAAATCACTCTCAAATTTTGTTTTTGTTACATTAAAAAATTTCTAAATTAGTTTTGAGCAAAAGAAATACATAAAATAATTGCACAAAATACTTGCCAAACTAATGTGTTTACACATATTGAGGAAAGAAAAGTGAATTTTGTTTCATTTTAAGAATAATATTCAATTATGTTAAAAACCAAATCATGCTCAAATTTAGTTTGCGTTACATTAAGAAATAATTCTAAATTAGTTTCGAGCAAAAACAATACATAAAATAATTGCACAAGATACTTACCAAAAGTATGTGTTTACACATATTGAGGAAAGAAAAGAGAATTTTGTTTCATTTTAAGAATAGTATTCAACTATATTTAAAATCAAATCATTCTCAATTTTTTTTTTGTTACATTAAAAAAATTTCCAAATTAGTTTCGAGCAAAAGCAAAACATACAAAATATCGCAATTAAAATCTAGCTGAATCTTCTATCCTTAACCATATAAGAAAAGGAAGTTAATATCTCCAAAGGTCACTCAACTTTGAAAATTTATCTAGTAAAATTATTAGACTTTGTTTTGTATCAATAAAATAACTCAACTTACACATTTGTATCAATAAAATCACTCCTAATGCTTTTTTGAATTGTTTACCACAGTATACCCTTAAATGTGAATTTCGTCATCTTCTTTCTTTCTCCCACAATTCTCGTCAAAGCTAATGAACTGACTAAATGAATTTACTTTTAACAAACATAAAAATCAAAACAGTTCTATTCATACTAATTAAAGACTATTCAAGTTAATAATTTGACAATCTATGACGAGATCCAATTCCATCAACAAAGACCATCTCCAAGACAAGCCAAATAAAGTTCTTATATATTATTCTTAATTTTAATCCCAACACATTTTAGCTGAACTTCATAATATCTTTTCTTTTCTTTTTTGGGTCTCTTAATTATTATTATTTTTGAAAAAACTCTTTATAACTAAATTAATCATAAGCAAACAAAAAAATGTTAATTCCATGAGTTGCTAGAGTGAGGTAAAGTTTAAACCTAAATTCATCATAACAAATTCACGGGATTAAGAGTTATTTTATTGATACAAAGATCAAAGTTGCGAGATTTTATTGATATAAACGTCTAAGTTGAGTGATTTTTTTATACAAAACAAAATTTAATGACTTTGCTAGATAAATTCTTAAAGATTAGTGATCTTCAGAAATATTAACTATAAGAAAGAGCAAGTTGTTTTCACCACTGAACTCGATTTTTCTCTCCCAAATCCCATTTCCTCTCTTCAAGAAATTGGAGTGATCACATTTTATTTGAGGAAAATAATTAATAATCTTGATCCAAGAAATGTTATATATGTGGGTATAACTTCTTCTTTTCCTTTTCTTTTTTTGATTTTCTTTTTCATATATATTTTTCAAAAAAAATGTTATCCGAGGAAAACAACGTTTTTTTTATAGCATTTGAATATAACGAAGAAACAAGTACGCCCTTCAATAGTTAAACCACATAAAGAATAAATCTTAGTTGAGCGAAGAAATTTCAACCTGCCTAGCAATATTTAGATTAAATATCTTCTTTAATTTCTCATGAAAATAATATCTTCTCTCCTAAACATTCATTCATCGTCATTTTGTTTTTATTTTTCCATCATGATTATAAATTTTGCCAACAATACAACTCGATATAGGATGTTAAATCAAAACATAAATGACGGCAAGTAATATATTTAGTGTTTGTTATAATGTTCTCATACTTTAATTAACCAAACAAAAAGTACACTACCTCAAAAATGATCTTTAATGGCAATTAATTAATGATAATAACTTAATTACCGCTATGTATGTATTTTTACCGGCAATGAGCACACTTTGTAGATGTTCCTAATGGCTTTAGCGACATTGAATCTAATGGCTCTGAACTAATGTCATGCTTAGAAATTTATTTTGAAACTGAAGTGCAGACATATCTACTTATAATTAAAGTCTTACTAGCAAGATTAGATCAAAGGAGATGACAATAATTGGATTGATCAAGGAGGCTCTATTGCCTGATAAATTCGATACATAGAAAGTATTTTCTTAGAGTAAATATGAAGAATAACTTTAATTAACCTTCAATGTGAGAAAACTAGACAAAGCATATTGAGTAAGCAAAATAAATTACAGCCTTTTTGACAAAGCAAGAAAGTAAAGTTGGCAGTATAAATATACTCCAATAAGATGGATCTTAACAGACATATAAATCAGTATAAATAGTAGACATTGATCATATATCCTTATAAGTTGTTGTGGTGGTGGTGACTTGGATCTTGTACATTAATGTCGAATGATGTATCATCAAGTAAAGTCATTATCTCATCATCATTCAAACTCAGCAACTCAGAAAATGAAGGACTCTGTGGAATGCCTAATGATCCATCAACATTGTTATCCATTGGCACTGATGCACTCATGGAGGGGATATTCATCAAAGGGTCTATTTGTGGTGCTGTTGGAGGAAACACTAAATTAGACATTGGAGGAGTAATCATCGGTGAAGGCATTGGATAAGCCATTGTTGTTGGAAGGATTGGATAGGCCATTTCAGGATACCTTTGTGAAGATAACAAAGAAGGAACCTGCGAAAGATCCACAAGTGGAACCATTTGAGGAGAAGTCCTCAAAGGGAACATGAATTGAAGCATTTGAGCAGGAGCGTTTGAAGGAACCATCAAGGAAGCCGACAGAGGAACCATCGATGTTGGAGTTACATCAGGAACCACATTAAGAGGGGCCCTTGGCCTCTCGAAGTTGGTCCCACTAGGTACAGTAGATGAAACCAAAATAGGAATTTCGGATAATACTGGAGCATCAACAGGGGCCAAAAGAGGAGTCCATGACATGTTGGAGTTGGTCCCACCAGAATCCATCGGTCCAGCAATAAGTTGAGGAGCATTTGATGTAGAACCTTCTTCGTGCGTTTTTACTTTGATGATCCCATCATTTATCAGTTTGAGGGTTTTATTGATCACATAGCAGAGATCGTTGAGATCTTCTGGGTGCCTACTATGGGGAATCTCTTCACCATTCAACAATCCATACATCTGGTTTGTATACTTCATTTTCTTATTTTCCATCCTTACCTTCTCAAGTTCCTTCTAAATTTTCTCGATCCTTTTCGTGATTATATTTTCTAGTGTTTTCATGTTTTTTTATTTCTTCTCCTCTGGAAGATCGATAAACTTTGTAAATATGTTTGTAGCAGCTTCATGATTTTAAAACACCTCAAGTTCATTGTGGTAAGGGCTATTGACTAAGGTAGCCAATTCAACATCACAAAAGGTGTTGAGCTCACGAGCCTTGGTTAAAAATCTCTTTTGTCGTTTTCTATATGAGACTCTCCTCTCAGTTTTATTTTCCATGAAAGCCAGCTTCACTTTCTTTCCAACCATGACTGAAAATGAGGAAGAAGAGGAGAAATGTTTTATTAGGATATGGGGGATGAAATGAATTTATTATTCTTATTGTTGTTGTGTGTTTCTTTACTAAGAATTGTCTTCTATTTATAGGGTACAAATAATTTTTTAAATAATTTGAATTAGAGAATACTTAGTTGTCATGGGTACTATTTTGGAATAAAAATAAATGAGGGTAGATTTGATATCAAATTAGATTCCATCATCTTGAGATTAATATAGTTATGACTCTACTGTTATGTTGAACAAATCTTTTTGAGTCAAAATTTTCTTATTAGGAAAATAATTTAATTGATTTAGAGGAGCCCTTGGCCTCAATTTTCTCGATCCTTTTCGTGGTTATATTTTCTAGTGTTTTCATGTTTTTTGATCTCTTCTCCTCTGGAAGATCGATAAACTTTGTAAAGATCTTTGTAGCAGCTTCATGATTTGGAAACACCTCAAGTTCATTGTGGTAAGGGCTATTGACTAAGGTAGCCAATTCAACATCACAAAGGGTGTTGAGTTCACGAGCCTTGGTTAAAAATCCCTTTTGTCGTTTTCTATATGAGACTCTCCTCTCAGTGTGATTTTCCATGAAAGTCAACTTCACTTTCTTTCTAACCATGTCTAAAAATGAGGAAGAGGAGGAGAAATGTGTTTATTAGGATATGGGGGATAAAATGGATTTATTATTCTTATTGTTGTTGTGTGTTTCTTTGCTAAGAAATGCCTTCTATCTATAGGGTACAAATAAATTTTTAAATAATTTGAATTAGAGAATACTTAGTTGTCATGAGTACTATTTTGGAATAAAAATAAATGAGGGTAGATTTGATATCAAATTAGATTCCATCATCTTGAGATTAATATAGTTATGACTCTAGTCTTATGTTGAACAAATCTTTTTGAGTCAAAATTTTCTTATAATTAGGAAAATAATTTAATTGATTTGGATTTAAGTAAGTATTACCTATAAGAAAAAAAAACTGACCATAGAGTATTAACAAATGTTTTTTTAAAGAAAGTTTGAAAATTTGTATATTTTAATTTATAAATGTAAAAGGATAAATATTGAAACAAGTGAAAATTTGAAATATTGGCCAAAAAAATTGAATTATTAATCTTAAAAATATTTGAATAATATAATAAAAATTAATTTTATTATTAATAAAATTCAAATATTTATTGAATATTAAATGAAGATACGTGTATGATTATTGTCATTGCACTGCTTATAAAAGCATATTATATTTTTTTCTAATTTTGGAAGAAACCATATTTAGTAGAAAGTTTATATTGCTTTCAATTATATTAAAAATCAAATCATGCTCAAATTTTAATTTTGTTACATTAAAAAAAAATCTAAATCAGTTTCAAGGTAAATCAGTACATAAATAATGGCAAAAGACACTGACCAAACTAATCTGCTTACACATATTGAGGAAATAACGAAGAATTTTGTTTCATTTTAAGAATAGTATTCAATTATATTAAAATTGAAATCATTCTCAAATTTTGTTTTTGTTACATTAAAAAATTTCTAAATTAGTTTCGAGCAAAAGCAATACATAAAATAATTGCACAAAACACTTACCAAACTAATGTGTTTACACATATTGAGGAAAGAAAAGTGAATTATGTTTCATTTTAAGAATAATATTCAATTATATTAAAAATCAAATCATGCTCATATTTAGTTTTTGTTACATTAAGAAAGAATTCTAAATTAGTTTCGAGCAAAAACAATACATAAAATAATTGCACAAGATATTTATCAAACTTATGTGTTTACACATATTGAGGAAAGAAAAGAGAACTTTGTTTCATTTTAAGAATAGTATTCAACTATATTTAAAATCAAATCATTTTCAAATTTGTTTTTGTTACATTAAAAAAAATTCCAAATTAGTTTCGAGCAAAACCAATACAAAAATTAATTAATACATATACAATAAGAATGTCTACTAGTGTAAGTAAAAACAAACAACAATCACATATAGAGTGTAATTATCACATACTATATTTTTTGTGAGTTAAATTAAATGGGTTTATAAGGTTACAATTTAAACCTAGTTGAATCTTTGTTCTTTCCATATTCATGCTACAATTATGAGAAAAAATATGTCATATTATAACATTGCAAATGGAGATTTAATGGCTAAAAGGTCACAATGTAATTTAAACCTAGTCGAATCTTTCGTCATTTTTATCAACCCTATAAGTAAATATGTCATATGATGAGTCCGAGATTTCGACTCATTTAGGGTTTTGTTTTGATAGTAAAAGTGTCCTCAAATGCCTATTTTATGCTCTAAACTGATGTTAAAGTGTTGATTTGTAGCTATGGAGGCGAAGGAGCAAGGCAAGGACATTACCTGACAAAAAGGAACTAAAAAGCTGAAGAAGTGGAGAAAAGTGATCCTGGTGATCACCAAGACGACTCGGCTCACCGCCTAGTGGTGCTTTAGATCTATACTATCACATTCGTAATATAGATCCTTATAAGTTGTTGTGGTGGTGATTTGGATCTTGAACATGAATGTCGAAATATGTATCGTCAAGTAAAGTCATTATCTCATCATCATCCAAGCTCAACAACTCAGAAAATGAAGGACTCCGTGGAATGCCAAATAATCCATTAATATTGTTCTCCATTGGCACTGATGCACTCATTGAGGGGATATTCGTCGAAGGGTTTATTTGTGGTGTCATTGGAGGAACAAGCATTGGTGAAGACATTGGATAAGCCATTGGATAGGCCATTTCAGGATACCTTTGTGAAGATAACAAAGAAGGAACCTGCGAAAGATCCTGTCACGACCCAATCCACCGGGTCGTGCGGGCACCTACATACTAACACCTAAGTAGGAGAACCCTTATATCCCAATAGTCAAACATGCGGAAAAATTAAAGAAAACGGAAATAAATATACTAACAGGATTTTATAAATAAGAACCTTTAAAATAATTTCGGTTAAGACTTGTAAAGTAATTAACACCCCCGGGGATCTAGTCTAAATAGGTACAAGAGCTACTAAGAGTACAAAGCCAGACATGATAATGAAAAGACACAACTCCCACCATGCGGAAGGAAAAATAGAAGTTGCTGGAGATTTGTCTTCGTCTTCACCTATGAAACATCACTGATCCTGCAACCAGACTATGCCAAAAAGTAATAGCAAGAGTAGTAACAGTACAAAACCACATGTACTGGTAGGCATCATCCGTCATCCCAACGCCCACCACATAATATAAGAATTCAACTAGCAAGAACATGAAATAAAACCACTCGCTCCTCCACCTTTACTCTCTCTCGAATACCTCCAAATTACACTAGTACCCTTACTACTAACCACCATCTCAGTCCACCTACTTACTAGGTTCTTGATCATAGTCTAACCGTTCTACCTCAAAAAAGACTCCACCATTGCAACTACCAACATCCCGACTAACCACACACGACATACCCTTACCTTCTCTTCATCTTACCCAGTCCTTGACACGTGGCACTTTTTATCAAGGCTTCCTAACCACTAACCACGAAATACTTGCAACACCCATACAACCTTTCACTTAAACATTAGAGACTCTTGAACCCCTGGCCCTTCCCACATACCGTGTTCCATCTCGTTTTGGGGCTTGCCCTTCCCAGTTCATTCACCAATGAGATGCATAACAAGTTTACTCAACATAGTAGAACAATGAGATATAAGGCCTCATAATCATTTAACAATTCCGGAGAGATACAATAACAATTATTATTTACGAACAACATACAATTCCACAATTATCAAGATATCCAATTATGTCAAGTCAATGGTCCTCTTATAGAACCCAAACCCAAACTGTTAGCATACCGGAACGTGGTACCCGATCCAATGTTTATGCCAGAACGTGGAAACCGATCCATATAATTATGTCGAAACGTGGCAACCGATCCATATAATTATGCCGGAACATGGCAATCGATCCATATAATTATGTCGGAACATGACAACTGATCCATATAATTATGCCGAAATGTGCACCCGATCCCACTTACTGTGTCAGAACGCAACACCCGACCCATTCAACAAATGACAATCACAATCACGTATATTCTCACAATCATACAACAAGAGGTGATTCATGGTATGTAGTTATTCATTCATACTTATTTACATTAGGTTTGATCACAATGCTTCATTCAAGTACACCCACGTATCATAATGTAATAATCTTCAACATATATCACGCAACCAAGAAATCAAACCATCACCTAGCCCTAGGTCATCGTCTAAGACTTCATCCTAGGATTTAATAATCTTTTATTCGGTGCACGAAGGCCTACGCATAAATCTTACCATTGATTTACATTATACTACGCAGTGAGCACAGATTTATAACCACTCAATTAATAAGCCTAGCCTACCTGGGCGCCAAGCAGCTGCATGAGGTTTTTGGCTTTGATTCTTGTTTCTGGACTTCGTGACGGTGATATTGACCAAAAATTCGCAATCCATCGATCTCCTTACGCTAGAAATCTCATTCTCCTTCCTTCCCAAGCTTAGAGCAGATTTTTCGGGGTTTCTAGGGTGGTTTACGTCTAAATTAGGTGTTTTAGGAAGAAGGAGAAAATAAAATTTCACGTTATTTACATTCTGTCTCGCCTATCCCGCTCTAGCGCCAGCTTACCCCGCTATGGCTCCGCTGCCCTAGCGGCATCTGGCATGCCCTGGCTGTAACACCCCAAAAATTTTTTGAACTAAGACTCGAACCATTCTTCGTTGTGAGCAGGATTTTAACAAGGAATTTGAAATTTATTAAGTATTAAGGTCAGGTCACTAGATGTAGCACCTTGAGTTTCAAAAATAACTAAATTGGAAATAGCAAAATCTGAAATTTTGCAAGTTAAGCTTAAGTTATGAGTTTTGGGTCCATTTCAAACGATCATAACTCTCAGTACATGATGATTTAGGTGGGCTACAACATAGCTAATGAAAGGTCTTTGAATTATATTTCCAACGTCACCAAGTTTGATAAATTTTGAGCTCATGTGAGGGAGATATGCCTGTTTGAAGTCAGGCTGTCCAATTAAGGAAAGTTACCCAAAAATATGAGGGGTATTTTGGTATTTCCCTTATCAAATCAGATTTAATTAATTTTTAGTAAGGTTTTAAGGTTCTAATCTATTAGGTTCAGTTTTATAATCCTAATATACGCCTAGGGTTTTAGTTGAGAGTTCAAGAAGAGAAAAGAAGAGATGATCAAAGCGTTCGTTCAAGAAATTCAAGATTTTTTCAAGAACCTAGTTCTTTGGGGTATGTCAGCTTCCATAGTGTTGGGTTCGTTCACCCACATGCCAATAATGAGTTTCTTTTGTGAATCTATCCATAAATATTGAACAATTTAATTTCTTGATAAGTTCCTTATCGATTAAGTTTTGATGTAAGATTCTACTAGGTCAACTTCAAATGACCATATCTCTTAGAATATAAAGAGTTATGTGAGCCACAACCTATTAAATTAAATCTATTTGAATCTACTTTCCAACACCATGAATTTCGTATCAATCCAATTTCGGAGTAAAGAGTTATGACTATTTTAGTAACCTATACAGTGCTATTACGAATTTAGCCGACGGGAAAACATTAAAAAGGGTTGTTTTTGTTTTTTTACCTCCAAGAAAACCTTAAACGAATTTCTTGACAAATAAAAGGCTCAAAACAATCAGATTTTCATGTTTTAATCCATCATTCTCTTCTCTCTCAAAGCCTAGAGAAAAACCCTAAGAAAAAATCAAAGTAGAAGACTTCATTCGAGATTCTTTCAGTCTTTTCCAAGAATCTTTTTCAAGGTAAGTTTTCTCCAAAAATTCCATTCCTTCTAACTCAAGTTCCTCCATACAATAATGGATTACCAATGAAAATAATAAATATTGTCCATAGAGATTTCAAGAAACTAATTCAATAATCTCAAGAAAGGTTTTCTTGATTGTTTACCTTCAAGCTAGGTTTTCAAGGCTTCTAATCAAGTTCTTCTTCTAGATTCTTCAAGAACCTTATTTTTTTCAAGTATGTAAGGCTATCGTAGTGTTGGACTAGTTCGTCCTCACGCCCTACATCTACTTTCAAATCAGTAAAAGAGAACTTTAGGATTCTACCCCTAGATTTGAGTATTCTTGAGCTAAGTTGATTTTGGGTTCTTGAATTCCCGATTCTTTTAAAAATGCTATTCCTAATTATTGAGTTTCTATATTTTTATTGTGATCCTTGAGTTGATTTCCTCATGTCTATAATTCAGCATGAACCCTATTTTGAGTTTTATATCTTAAGAAGTTTTTCAAAGCCAACACTTGAATTTTAAACTGAGTTTTGAGGAAGTAACTATGAGAATGAGAAGAATTGTATACATGAGTTTCATAATGTTCTTTAGAACCTTGAGTCGAGTCGTTCATGCTCATAAATTCTGCATGAACACCATACATTGAGTATATTCGAGAGGAGTAGCATCTTCGAGTTCTAAGTCGTTGAGCATTGAGCTCCTAATCCTTTTTAGATTATATTCCTACAGATGGGACTACTACATGTTACCCATTAAGCCCTTGAGTTGAGTTGTTCATGCCTATAATTCCGCATGAACCCTATCAGTCGAACAGTCTAGAGATGAGTAGTATCATTGAGTCTTGAGTTCTGAGTACTAAGGTTCTTTATTTCTATTAAGATTCCTAAGTTGAGTCATTCATTTTCATAATTCCACATGAACCCTATGATTTAAGTTATAAATTTTAAAAAGCTTTTTAAAGCCAACACTTGAGTTCTTAAACTGTGTTTTGAGAAAGTAAAGATGAGTTTTGAGAAAAGAGTTTTCTAAATCCTGATTAGTATGACAATCGATTATGCCATCAATGTATGAGCAGTATGGTATCTAGATATACCATCAATGTTTATGCAATATGACTTCCCGAGTCATCAATGATCTTATTATAATATTATTTTGAAATGTTTTTTAGAAAGAGCAGAGTTGAGCTCATTTTCTTTAAAAATGATATATGGGAACTAAGTATTCTCAAGAGTAAATGTTTTCACATTTACGATGAGAGGAAACTGAGATTTCCAAAAGAGTTTTGAGCAGTTTGAGTACCATCTCTTTTAAGAGAAATATTTTTGAGTAATAATCTCAAACCACAGAAAAAGTTATGTTTTTAAACATATGAGCTAGTATATTTTGGGAGTAGTATTGAGCACCGATATGGGGGAGAGTTCAGATAACTCACAGCCCACATCAACCATGTAGCCAATGTGGATAGAAAGGGTCATACTTTTTAGATGTTTCTTTAATGCTTTTTAGCATAGACTAGTGGATCCACTTAGTGAGTAGGTATTATACCCTGGCAAAGTATAGGACAGTTCTGGCAGCGTGGGCGAATCATTGTATCATCACATAGCTCATAGTGATGGTTGTCGGTTAGAGAAACTCCCACAAAGATATTTGTATGTTTATATACACAGAGTTTACGAGTATTTCATATATAAACAGAGTTTATATTGCATCCTTGCATACAAACCGAGTATATTGTATTCTTATATACATTGAGTTGATTTCTACTATTTTAAAAGCTTTCCATATATTGCAAATCTTATTGTTGCTATATATTGAGTTGAGTATCCAGATTTGATTATCCAGAGTTTGAGTACCCAAAGTCGAGTGTCTTATCATTGAGTTGATTCTTATTTCACTGAGTTGAATATCTTATTATTGAGTTGAGCCTTATTTCACTGAGTTGAATATTTCATCTTTGAGTTGTGTATCTTATTCCTAAGTTGAGTTAGTTGAGTGAGTTGAGAAGAGGTAAGTATGATTCCTTTTTATCAAGTTCAAGCTTATGTAATGCTTCAGAATTTCCCTTACATGCTTGTACATTCCACGTACTGAGCTATTTAGCCTGCACCATTTCATGATGCAGATACAGGTATTAAGGGTCATCAACAGGCGCTTCGCTGATACCACATACAGTTCGAGTTAGCTATGGTGAGCCTCCTTGCATCCAAATGATTTCATTGACTTTTCAGTTTTATTAGGATGCCGTGGTTCTTGTCCCGACTTCCATCTTTATCAGTTAGAGGCTTCGTAGATAGAGTGTAGAGTTTGAGAAGTGTGTTTCATTTATAGTATTAAATGTATTAAAGACTCTAGTGCCTATTGTTGGATAGTTAAATATTCTTTTTATTTTATTTTGAGTTGTTCATTTGAGTTAAATATTTGCAAAGTTGAGTTTTATTGAATTTTATTCAGTTCTTAAGGTTTGTATGCTTGAGTTAGTCTTCCACTTGTAATCAGCCAGGGTGAGGGTTCGTTTGGGGACCAACAATGGTTCTCGAGTGTCGGCCATGTCCAGGGTGTAGGCTCGGGTCGTCACAAACTTGGTATCATACCACAGGGTTCAAGTGTCCTGAGGTGTCTATGAAACCGTGTCGGTAGGGTCTTATAAAGAAAAGTTTCCCTTCTTTCATACTCTTAATCGTGCAATAGAGCTATGTCATAGAGATTTATTCATACTCATGCATTTCTCAGATTCATTTGACTACCCGTCATACTAGAGGTGGTTGAAAAGAAAACTCAGTCCTTTATCAATAGGTTACACTTAGCAAAATCTTGAGGAAGTCATGAGACTCCAGAGGGGCTTGAGAGAAGCCTAGGAGTGAGTTAAGTGTTCAGTTTCAAAGGAATGCACCCGTATTTATATGAATATGTATTTGAGCTAAAAGCGAGTTGTACTCTTTCCCTAAGCCCTGTTTAAGCTGAGATCCTTATGAGGAAGCATGTTTAGAGCTTGGGTAGTATTATCACCCAAAGAGGTAGCCTGAGTTACGAGATCATGAGTAATAGTAGTGAAAGAGCCCAGAGTTAGAGGAAAGTATGCAGAGGTTTAGTAATCTTAGAAAGGAAGATAGTGATGAGGCAAGCTATGTTATTATAGTCATACACCCAGTAAGTTATTGATGAGGAGTTTTCCCTTATGGATAGAGTAAGATTTTCTAGTTAAGATGAGATAGAGTATATATTTGTTAACCAGAATAGAGTTGGTGTCGATGTGCTATCGTATTAGAGGAGACTGAATTCATATGTTGAATAAGAGAGCAGGGTATTTATGAAGTGATAGATCTAAGCTAGGTTTATGATTTGTTTGAGAGGGTCATGATGTTCAGAAGGTTATAGAACTGATCAAGTAATAAGGTATAGTATGGTAGGCGAGCAATCATATTGATATTCGGGTTTAGTAATAAATATCAAGCTTAAATTTGAGATGAGTGTCATGATCAAAAGAATGGCAACATGAGGGTTCTCTTGTGGACTAGCAATGGTTCTCGAGTATCCGCCAAGTCCAGGGTGTAGACTCGGGTCGTGACAAATATGGTATCAGAGCCCAGAGTTCAAGTGTCCTAGGGTGTCTATGAAGCCGTGTCAAGTAGGATCTTATTTGTGGTTGTGAGGGCCCCACTTCTATAAATAAGTGACTACGGACATTTAGGAAAAGTCTCCCTTCTTTCATACTCTTAATCGTGCAATAGGGCTATGTAATAAAGATTTACTCATACTCATGTGTATCTCAGATCCATTCAACTACCCATCATACTAGAGGTGGTTGAAAAGGAAAGTCAGTCCTTTATCGATGAGTTGTTCTTAGCAAAAAACAATATCGAGGAAGTCATGTGACTCCAGAGAGGCCTGATAGAAGCCCATGAGTGAGTTAAGTGTTGAGTTTCAGAGTAATGCCTTCATATGAATCGTGTGTTTAAGCTAAAAACGAGTTGTACTCTCTTATCTAAGCTTTATTTCAGTTGAGATTCTTATGAGGAAGTATGTTTAGAGCTTCAGTAGTATTTTCACCCGAAAAGGTAGCATGAGTTAGGAGATTATGAGTAGTAGTAGTAAAGAGTGCCTCTTAAGTTAAGAGAATAGTATGTAGAGATTTAGTAATCTAAGTAAGGGAGATGGTGTTTCGACAAGCTATGTTACTATAGTCATGCACCTAGTAAGATATTAATGAAGAGTTTTCCCTTATGGGTAGACTAAGAAGTTGTGAGTTGGAAAGATTCCATCGTAGGAGGTAGAGAGTGTTGTAGCTACAAAGGAGTTTGCGATGAAGTGTCATTGTGAAGGTAATGACCAAGTGTAAGTGTTGAATAGAAGCACAGAGTATTCATGAAGTGATAGATCTAAGCTATACTTATGATATGTTTGAGAGGGTAATGATGTTCAGAAGGTCATAAAACTGATTAAGTAATGAGGTATAGTATAGTAGGAGAGCAATCGTATTGATATTCGGGTTTAGTAATAAACATTAAGCTTGAATTTGAGATGAGTGTCATGATCAAAAGAATGGCAACTAGCGGGTGATGATGTTAGTCTTGAGATTTGATCTAGAAGATTTGACATAGAGTATGTGAGGAATTGAGGTGATAAGTTGCAATAAATATGAGTGGTACAAGTGGGAGACCCTAACGTTTAGATAAGGGCCGTGAAGTGTGGCTAAGTCACAAGAGTAACAAGAGCACTAAGAGGTGTGCCGAGATAGTATGTTACCGGATGAGGTTCCAATTAAGTTATAATTCTCCATGTGTGTCTAGATAGCATAATTGAGTTGTCAATGTGGAATAGGTCTATAGCTTTCAAGTGCTACCTTTAGACCTAAGGGGGAGATGCTAAGATGAGAAATCAAGTCAATTGTTGAGAATTTCTTAAGGAGCTAGTTAGTAGGAGTCCAGGGAGTTGTTAGAGTACTAAGCTTGAATGTGGTGTTGTTAAGCATTAGGTGGTTCTTGATATGAGCGCAATGTGATAGTAAAGAGTAATAGTTTTGGGATGAGATTCCTTATAGAGATGTATAGAACCCGAACCTAAGGATTTGTGTTAAGCTTCAATATAGTAAGAGCATTCCATTACACTCAGGCATTAGTAAGACTAACCCCGTTCCATACCCAGTCCGGCTGTCATTCGAGGACAAATGATCCCAAGGGGGAGATATTGTAACACCCCAGAAATTTTTTGAACTACGACTCGAACCATCCTTCGTTGTGAGTAGGATTTTACCAAGGAATTTAAAATTTCTTAAGTATTAAGGTCAGGTCACTAGATGTAGCACCTTGAGTTCCAAAAAGAACTAAATTGAAAATAGTAAAACCTGAAATTTTGCAAGTTATGCTTAAGTTATGAGTTTTGGGTTAACTTCAAACTATCATAAGTCTCAGTACATTATGAGTTAGGTGGGCTAAAACATAGCTAATGAAAGGTCTTTGAATTATCTTTCCAACGTCACTGAGTTTGCTAAATTTCAAGCTCATATGAGGGAGATATGCTTGTTTGAAGTCAGGCCGTCCAATTAAGGAAAGTTACCCGAAAATATGAGGGGTATTTTGGTCTTTTCCTTATCAAATCAGTTTTAATTCGTTTTTAGTAAGGTTTTAAGGTTCTAATCCAATTAGGTTCAGTTTTATAATCCTAATATACACCTAGGGTTTTAGTTGAGAGTTCAAAAAGAGGAAAGAAGAGAAAAGAGGAGATGATCAAAGTGTTCATTCAAGAAATTCAAGATTTCGTCAAGAACCTAGTTCTTTGAGGTATGTAAGCTTCCATAGTGTTGGGTTTGTTCACCCACACGCCAATCATGAGTTTCTTTTGCGAATCTATCCATAAATATTGAGCAATTTAATTTCTTGATAAGTTCTTGATAAGTGTTCTTGAAGTTTCCTTATCGATTAAGTTTTGATGTAAGATTCTACTGGGTCAACTTCAAATGACCATATCTCTTAGAATATAAAGATTTAGGTGAGCCATAACCTATTAATTAAATTTATCTGAATCTACTTTCCAAAGCCACCAATTTCGTGACAATCTAATTTCTGAGTAAAAAGTTATGACTATTTTAGTAACCTATACAGTGCTATTACGAATTTAGCCGACGGGAAAACATTAAAAAGGGTTGTTTTTTTACCTCCAAGAAAACCTTAAATTAATTTATTGACTAATAAAAGGCTCAAAACAATCAGATTTTCATCTTTTAATCCATCATTCTCTTCTCTCTCAAACCCTAGGGCAAAACCCTAAGGAAAAATCAAAGTAGAACACTCCATTCAAGATTCTTTCAGTCTTTTTCAAGATTCTTCTTCAAGGTAAGTTTTCTCCAAGAATTCCATTCCTTCTAACTCAAGTTCCTCCATACAATTATGAATCACTAATGTAAATAATAAATCTTGTCCATAGAAATTTCAAGAAACTAATTCAAGAATCTCAAGAAAGGTTTTCTTGATTGTTTACCTTCAAACTAGGGTTTCAAAGCTTCTAATCAAGTTCTTCTTCAAGATTCTTCAAGAACCTTATTTTTTTCAAGTATGTAAGGCTATCATAGTGTTGGACTAGTTCGTCCTCACGCCCTACATCTACTTTCAAATCAGTAAAACAAAAATCTAGGATTCTACCCCTAGATTTGAGTATTCTTGAGCTAAGTTGATTTTGAGTTCTTGAATTCCCGATTATTTTAAAAATATTATTCCTAATTATTGAGTTTATATATTTTTATTGAGATCCTTGAGTTGATTTTCTCATGTCTATAATTCAGCATGAACCCTATTTTGAGTTATATATCTTAAGAAGTTTTTCAAAGCCAACACTTGAGTTTTAAACTGAGTTTTGAGGAAGTATGAGAATGAGAAGAGTTGTATACATGAGTTTCATAATGTTCTTTAGAACCTTGAGTCAAGTCGTTCATGCTCATAAATTCTGCATGAACACCATACATTGAGTATCTTTAATTTGTGACTAGTAGCATCTTCAAGTTCTAAGTCTTTGAGCATTGAGTTCCTAATCCTTTTTAGATTATATTCCTACAGATGGGACTACTACATGTTACCCATGTTACCCATGAAGGCCTTGAGTTGAGTTGTTCATGCCCATAATTCCACATGAACCCTATCAGTCGAACAGTCTAGAGATGAGTAGTATCATTGAGTCTTGAGTTCTGAGTACTGAGGTTCTTTATTTCTATTAAGATTCCTAAGTTGAGTCGTTCATGTTTATAATTCCACATGAACTCTATGAATTGAGTTATAAATTTTAAAAAGCTTTTTTAAGGCCAACACTTGAGTTCTTAAACTGAGTTTTGAGAAAGTAAAGACGAGTTTTGAGAAAAAAGCTTTCTAAAACATGATTAGTATGACAATCGAGTATGCCATCAATGTATGAGCAGTATGGTATCTAGATATACCATCAATGTTTATGCAGTATGACTTCCCGAGTCATCAATGATCATATTATAATATTATTTTGAAATGTTTTTGAGAAAGAGCAGAGTTGAGTTCATTTTCTTTAAAAATGATATATGGGAACTAAGTATTCTCAAGAGTAAATGTTTTCACATTTACGATGAGAGGAAACTAAGATTTCCAAAAGAGTTTTGAGCAGTTTGAGTACCATCTCTTTTAAGAGAAATATTTTTGAGTAATAATCTCAAACCACAGAAAAAGTTATTTTTTTAAACATATGAGCTAGTATATTTTGGGAGTAGTATTGAGCACCGATATGGGGGAGAGTTCAGATAACTCACAGCCCCCATCAACCATGTAGCCAACGTGGGTAGAAAGGGTCATACTTTTTAGATGATTCCTTAATACTTTTTAGCATAGACAAGTGGATCCAATTAGTGAGTAGGTCTTATACCCTGGGAAAGTATAGGACAGTCCTGGCAACGTGGGCGAGACGTTGTATCATCACATAGCTCATGGTGATGGTTGTCGATTAGAGAAACTCCCACAAATATATTTGTATTTTTATATACACAGAGCTTACTTGTATTTCATATATAAATAAAGTTTATAATGTATCCTTGCATACAAACTGAGTATATTGTATTCTTAAATACATTAAGTTGTTTTCTACTGTTTTAAAAGATTTCCATATATTGCATCTCTTATTGTTGTTTTATATTGAGTTGAGTATCCATAGTTTGAGTACCAAGAGTCGAGTGTCTTATCATTGAGTTGATCCTTATTTCACTGAGTTGAATATCTTATTATTGAGTTGAGCCGTATTTCACTGAGTTGAATATTTTATCTTTGAGTTGAGTATCTTATTCCTGAGTTGAGTTAGTTGAGTGAGTTGTGAAGATGTAAGTATGTTTCCTTTTTATCAAGTTCAAGCATATGTTATGCTTTAAAATTCCTCTTACATGCTCGTACATTCCACGTACTAAGCCATTTGGCTTGCATCGTTTCATGATGCAGATACAGGTATTCAGGGTCATCAATAGGAGCTTCGTTGATACCACATGCAGTTCGAGTTAGCTATGGTGAGCCTCCTTGCTTTAGGTGGATTTCATTTACTTTTCAGTTTTGTCAGGATGTCGTGGGTCTTGTTCCGACTTCCATCTTTGTCAGTTAGACGCTTCGTAGATAGACTGTAGAGTTTGAGAAGTTTGTTTCATTTATCTTATTAAATGTATTAAAGACTCGAGTGCCTATTGTTGGCTTGTTGAATATTCTTTTTTTTTATTTTGAGTTGTTCATTTGAGTTAAATATTTGTGAAGTTGAGTTTTATTGAATTTTATTCAGTTCTTAAGTTTTGTATGCTTGAGTTAATCTTCCACTTATAGTCAGACATGAAAGGGGTTCTCTTAGGGACCAACAATGGTTCTCGAGTGCTGAAAACGTCCAGGGTCTGGGTTGTGAAACTGGTCCAGAAGTTTTGCTTTTCCAAAATAACGACGGTTCGGGTCGTTACGAATCCACAAGTGGAACCATTTGAGGAGGAGTCCTAAAAGGGAATATTAATTGAGGCACTTGAGCAGGAGCGCTTGAAAGAGCCATCAATGGAGTCGTCAGAGGAACCATCGATGTTGGAGTTACATCAGGAACCAAATAAAGAGAAGCCATTGGCCTCTTGAAGTTGGTCCCACTAGGTACAATAGATGGAACCAAAAAAGAAATCTCAGATAGTACTGGAGCATCAACAGGGGCCAAAAGAGGAGCCCATGACATGTCGAAGCTGGTCCCACCAGAATCCATCGGTCCAGTAATTTGAGGAGCATTTGATGTAGAACCTTCTTCGTGAGTTTTTGCTTTGATCCCATCATTTATCAGTTTGAGATTTTTATTGACCACATAATAGAGATCGTTGAGATCTTCTGGGTGCCTACTATTGGGCATCTCTTCACCATTCAACAATACATACATCTAGTTTGTATACTCCATTTTCTTGTTTTCCTTCCTTACCTTCTCAAGTTCATTCTCAATTTTCTCGATCCTTTTCATGGTTATCTTTTCTTGTGTTTTCAAGTTTTTTGATTGCTTCTCCTCTGGAAGATCGATAAACTTTGTAAAGATGCATGTAGCAGCTTCATGATTTGGAAACACCTCAAGTTCATTATGGTAAGGGCTATTGACTAAGGTAGCCAATTCAACATCGCAAAGGGTGTTGAGTTCACGAGCCTTGGTTAAGAATCCCTTTTGTCGTTTTCTATATGAGACTCTCCTCTCAGTGTTATTTTCCATGAAAGCCAACTTCACTTTCTTTCTAACCATGGTTAAAAATGAGGAAGAGGAGGAGAAATGTGTTTATTAGGATATGGGGAATGAAATAGATTTATTATTCTTATTGTTGTTGTGTGTTTCTTTGCTAAGAATTGCCTCCTGTTTATAGGGTACAAATAAATTTTTAAATAATTTGAATTAGAGAATACTTAGTTGTCATGGGTACTATTTTGGCATTAAAATAAATGAGGGTAGATTTGATATCAAATTAGATTCCATCATCTTGAGATTAATGTAGTTATGACTCTAGTCTTATGTTGAACAAATCTTTTTGAGTCAAACTTTTCTTATTAGGAAAATAATTTAATTGATTTAGATCTAAGTAAGTATTATCTATAAAAAAAATTGCCATAGAGTATTAACAAATGTTTTCTAAAGAAGGATTGAAAATTCGTATATTTTAATTTATGGATGTAAAAAAGATAAATATTGAAACAAGTGAAAAATTGAAATATTGGCCAAGAAAAATTGAAATATTAATTTTAACAATATTTAAATAGTATAATACAAATTAATTTAATGATTTATAAAATTCAAATATTTATTGAATATTAAATGAAGATATGTGTATGAATATTATCGTTTCAGTGCTTATAGAAGCACATTATAATTTTTTCCAATTTTGGAAGAAATCATATTTAGTAGAAACTTTATATTGATTTCAATTATATTAAAAATCAAATCAAGCTCAAATTTTAGTTTTTTTTTTACATTAAAAATATTTCTAAATTAGTTTCAAGGCAAATTTGTACATAAAATAATTACACAAGACACCTACCAAACTATTGTGTTTAAAGATATTGAGGAAAGAAAAATAGAAAATTATTTCATTTCAGAATAGTATTTAATTACATTAAAAACTAAACCATGCTCCGATTTTGTTTTTTGTTACATTAAAATTAATTCTAAATTATTTTGGACGCAAATTAATATATAAAATAATTGCACATGAAACTTACCAAACTAATGTGATTTTGTTTCATTTTAAGGATTGTAGCCAAGAAGAAGAGGAGGAAATAGTCATAGACTATCTTACTAAGTAGGCGTTTGGTCATGCGATACCATATCACGATATGGAATTGTGAGATGGAATCGTGAGATGAAATCAGCGTTTAAACATGCGATTTTACGTTGATTCCATCTCATGATTCCATATCATGAGATGTGATTCCATATTCTCCAAAAATCATGATATGGAATTCCATATCATGATTTGATATATTTTTAATATAAAAATTGATCCACAAGTTTATATTTTGTTAAAACAACCCCACATTTATATCTACTAACCATTTATTTCATATGTAACTAAAATTTATAATCACATCATTACTTTTTAAAATTTATTATTCTTACCGACATAAAATTTATTATTCTCACCAACATATCGTCACTTTAACTCACATCAACCGATTGTTGAATAATAAATTTGTTCTCTTCATTTACTCCAACACCTAATTTATTACTTCTACCGTTTTGTATTTATTACAACTCAAAGTAACAATGTTGGTTCGTCTTCTCGGTCACATGATCGAGAAATGCAAGTTCGACGTGAGGAAATTGTTCGTACTATGTGGGAGGATTATATTAAAGACTAGTACACTACAATTTATGTTTAAATTTTTATTGAATTAAAGTTTGATGAATTAAAGTTAGATGAAACAATTACTTAAGTGGAGAACAAATAGCTTTGTAATAATTTATTATGAGATTTTATAATTTTTTATTTATTTGGTAAGATTGAATAAATAATTGGGGCTATTTTAATAGTTTTACAACTTATGGGATTCTTATGTTTATGAGAAATTAGGGCCCGTTTGGCCATGTGATATGGTATCATGATATGGAATCATGATATGATATCATAATATGAAATTATTAGATGAAATTGAAGTTTTGTTTGGACAAACGATATGAAATTTTTGTGTTGTATATTTTATGGATTTAAAATAGACATTTTATGATGACTTTTCTCCATTATGTTGTGATTTAATTATGAAATTCTGTAAAAATTATGTTGGGCTCTATTACAAGAGATGAAATATATCATTACTTTATGGACTTAGATTAGCATGGAAATATGGAGGCTATACATCATATAAAAAATAGTAACTCTCGATACACTAACATCTTAAATGAGTGCACAGAATTGATCTGCCCTTATCATGTGTTGTTTTATTAATTTGTTGGATGTTGTATCCTAGTCGGACTGTTTTGTGATTGTATCGAATTTGTGATGCTTAAGTTGTGTTTAATCAGTCTTATTTTTTATTTTTTTATGTTTTATTCTCATTAGAAGATTCTTATTTTATTTTATGATAAGGTTGAGTGACTGTGCCCGATAGATAAAGTGACAACTTTTGTAAGAACAAATTACCGTCATTTGATTGAGAGTATATGTTGTGAGAGGTTTGTGTGGTGAAGCTTGAGTAGTCATATCTCGAAGGGATGTATGAACTTGCTCGGTGATGAATATGGTGACATTTTTTTCACGGTGAATCGGGCGTCTTTTTGGGAGGATATGATTTGTTTGGTACTAATAAATAGTCTTGCAATGAAGAAAGAAAAAGTGAGCACCCCCTCAAAATTATTGAAAATGAATGCATGATGGGAATAATCTTGTGACAACTCTTTGACTATCTTTGTGATTTTTGACTCATTGGTGGTTATAAAGCATGATGTCATTTGTTCTTGTGAGGAAGTAAAAATTCAATCATCTTGATTAATTTGCATGGCATATGTGGTGAGGTTATTGAATAAACTTTTGTATTTACTTGTTCTATCGAGAACTTATCCGGTTAGTCTTTCAATGTTGGTCTTGATTGCTTTTAATTGGAGAAATGACCTTAGGCTTTTTTTGTGATTTTTGAGAAGCCCACTTTACCTAAAAGTCCTATCATTGCACTAAATGTATCCCTAGTTAATCCCTTTTGAGCCTAATAGTGTTTCTTTGACAACCACATTACAAGTCTTACTCTTTTGAGAAAACAAAACCTCTTTTCAACTCTTTCCTCTTTGAACTCTAAAAGTTGGAAATTGAGGCTAAAAGTCTAAGTTGGGGTGATGAAAATCTATAAGGTTAATGCTAACCACATGGTGGCTTGATTACCCTTCGCCATAGAGAAGGCCCGTAAAATAGTAACCTAATCTTTTTACGTAACTTTTAAGAGTTTTATTCTATTTTTCGTAAGGGGTCCTCCTAAGGATGTCATAAGTCATATTTCGAGAGAAAAAAGAGATATTCTTTGCAAAACCAACTCTAAGTCTTCCTCTGAATCCAATTCACTAAGCCACTAGACTGTCTAATGAAAAAAAAAGCTCCATGGAAATTGGGGTAGCGACTCGACTTCGAGGTAGGTTAGGATTTACTTTCTGTTAGTGAAAAATTAAAAAATAACAGAATTGCAAGATTACAATTGAAAATAAAATAAAGAAATAAAAATCTCTTCAGGTTGAGGCGCAAATATCTTGCTCTCTTTGAGGAGATTCAATCTCACTGCAACAAATGTTTTTCACCGGTCCAACAGTAGTCCTCTTGACTTGTCCCCTCCAGGATACAACAGCCTAATCACAAAATATAACTCAACAACTCTGGACAAGAGTTGAGTCCAAAGCTCTACAAAAAGAACACATCCCTTCAACTAATAAGAACTCTTTTGACAAATTTTATACACTCTATAATTTCTTGTGTATAAAACAAATGAAGACCATCACTATTTATAGTAGAAGTCTTCTTAGGAATAAATAGGAAGTTAATGGGGTGGTAAATAGTGAAGATAAATGGTCTTAGAGTTGCATAGATTACAAGATATAAGGAAGGAATAAAGAATCAGCTAATGGAGAATGAATAAAAATAACTAATGGTCATGGTTGACCATCTTCAACCACAAACAGTAACCGCCAACGGAAATAACATTTTTTTAACCATCACATAAAGGCCAATAATGCCTATGCAAATGGATTAACAGAAATGAATAATTAGGCACTAATGCCTAACGTTCCAGCAATGAAAATTGTCCACAAACGGCTGAAACATTCATCATTCTTTTAACTCCAACATATAGCAAATTAATATATTAAAATATTAATATTAAAATGCAAATAGACCAACAATTCCCCATTCATTTTAATATTAGACAAGAGAGTATATCAGCTTAAGGAAGACTACTATGCATAATAAAGGTGTGCTCTGCATTGAACCTTCACTTAGTGAAACAGTAACTTCTACTCCAGAGTCGTAGTGGTCTCAGACTTGAACTATGATTGCTTAAGAGAAATAAAATATCACTGTCCACACATAATAATCAAGGTGTTGACATGAGCTTTAAAAGCCAGTATGTTACGGCTTTGTGCTATTCCGGTTTCATGAGTGCCTTTGAGAATAAGCTCAATTCTCATAGGAAGCGACCTACTTCCACACTCACATAGGTGAAATCTATCAAGAGTGTTCCTGTAAGTTTAACACTCCACCCATACAGGCTACAAATATTCATTAAGAGTTTTATCAATTCAACCTTCACAAATCACTACAGGAAACAATGCACTCACATTATAGGGAGAGAATAAAAAAAATAGTGCATTTATTCACAATAAGTCATCATATGATTAGTATTTCCCTTTGAACCTGGTTGTAGGATCTCTAGTCCTCAGGTTGGGTTTCCTCATATATGGCTCAAGGATTTTTAGGCTTCAATCACATTCCCCTTGATGTGCTCCAGACCTTTCTCTTGTTAAGGCCTTAGTAATAGGATCTGCAAGGTTCACTACTAAAAAACTTCCAAAAAACGACGGAAAAAAGCGACGGACTGCATCGCTTTTTTTGTCAAAAGCGACGCAGTCAATCTCGTCGCTTTTTGGCTCGACGCTTTTCCAAAAGCGACGGATTGCGTCGCCAAAAAGCGAAGGACTACGTCGCTTATTGTTTTTTTTAAAAAAAAAAATTAATAATACGACGCCGTCCGTCGCTTTTAAATTTTTATTTTTTTTAAATTTACAAAAAGAGACGAAGTCCGTCGCTTTTCTTAATTTTTAATTTTTTTAGAATCTTGAAAAGCGACGGACAATGAGACCCCGTCCGTCGCTTTTCTGAAAATAAAATTTTGAAAAATCCAGAAAAGCGACGGACTAAAGGACCTTGTCCGTCGCTTTTTCTGCACTTTTTTTTATAGCAAAAACTACAGTTTCTGCTGCCCACCTGCAAATTAAATTCAATCCAATATCAAATCAATTCAGCTCATTCAAGCAAAAACACATAATTAACATGCTATACAAAATATAAACTAACAAGCTTAATTAAGCCTTCAAAAATACCTAAATCCCAATTTAATGATTTATAAAAAAATTCAAAATTCAAAAATTAGTTCATAAATACTACATTTCAAGATCTACAAAGTGTAACGGCGGTGTGGAAGGCATTACAGTTTTGTCTGGAAAATGGGTTAAGGAAAGTGAGACTGGAAACAGACTCATTTGGCCTTAAAAAACATGATTAGTGGAAGTTGGAGAATTCCATGGGAGATTGTCGAGAAAGTGGAAGATATACATGAAATAATGCAGCAAATAAATGTACATGTTTGGCACGTTTTCAGAGAAGTAAATCAGTTAGCAGATTTCATAGCAAATACAGCAATAAATGCAGAACATAAGAAGACTTTTCATTACTTTCATCAACTACCAAGTCTAGGTAAAAAACTTCTTAACAAGGATAAACATCAGGTCCCGTCAGTTAGAATCAGAACAAGGAAAATATACAGCAATAACAACAGTCAGCAAGCTTAATTACAACATTGAGCCACAGGTTTCCTCAGCTATATTATGTACAAGGTAGATTATATATATTTTTGGAGCAAAAATCTGCACATGAACTACTCCTAAGCTACGACAACCATCAAAAAGCGACACAGAGACCATTAAAAGTTGAGAGTCAAGGAGCCATAGCGTTAGAAGATAGAAAAGTGCTTACACAGATCTACAAAGCTGAAGTGCAAGGCTCACACTCTCTATCAAGCTCGGCAGAAACTTTACCGGAAAGTACACCTGCAAGAAAGAAATGGTAAGCTGAGGATGATGAACAGAACAAAGGCAAGGAATAGGAGAGTCAAAAATGTAGTGTTGAAGAGCATCTTTGCGAACATTTTCAGGCGGCGGACAAAGTGAAGGAGATGGAGAAGTGGAAAGAGCCTAGAGTACAAATTAGGAAACCTTTTTTATTTTTTATTTTTTATGGGTCTTGTTTGAATAACCTGATGGGCTTTAGGCTGTTTAGGTGCTTCTTTTGTAAGATTGAATTTGTGGATTTTTAAGGCATTAATAAAATGGACTTCAAGTCCAAATTAAATTTTAAAAAAAAAAAAAAAAAAATCTACCAAGTTCAAGCTTAACTAATTCATAACAACAATTAAATTTAAGATTTTAAATAATTAATTATATTCCTAATTAAGTTCAAGTTATTATAAATTAAGTTCAAAGTTCTAATTAAGTTCAAATATATTAAGGTCAATAGGATTTTAAGTACTTCAAAAATCAAATTAAGTTCAAAGTTCTAATTAAGTTCAATTATTAAGTTCGAATTAAGCTCAACAAGACTTTAAGTTCATATTCTTAATTAAGTTCAAAGTTCTAATTAAATTCAAATATATACCAAGGTCAATAAGATTTCAAGTAA
>JAJOOO010000722.1:0-33264 GCA_029582685.1 Solanum piurae | reverse complement strand
GAATGGAGTAGTCTATAAAATCTCAAAAGAAGAGCTGACATTTTGTGGAATATGAGAAATAGTAAGGAAAACTATAATTAGATTATATTATGTTAGGTATGACAAAAGTAATTTTCCATCAAACAATTTTTTTCATCCCTCCTCCCTTGCTGACACGAATTCACAACCTTCAGGTTAGAAGTGATGGATGCTTATCATCCGAGCAACTCCCTCTCGTCTAGACATCATTTGCTAAGTTTTTCATGAAGATTATTTTCTCAAAAAAATAATTTTCAGACCACAAAATACACCTAAATATAGAAAATTGATGAAAGTAAATCAAATTGAGAGAGGGAGAGGATAAATGTATGTTACCGTCATTATATTTCATGTTAAGAACCGTACCAACATTTCCTATTTCACCCTCATGAACTTCGAAACAGTTGATAGTAGGGCTTATGTTGGCTACTTGATGAGTATTGGTGTGCAAAAGATCATGAATTAAGTGTCCTCCACACTTCACTTCCATTGAAGCAGTCAATTTACCTTTCACACCCATATTTTCTTCTTTGCGAAATAGTAATAAGGTGTGAAATGAAATTGGTGAGAAAATGTTAAGAATAGTTGTCTTTATATAGATTTTAATTAGTTGTGAAAATCTAGTGAATAGAAAACAGTTTCAACCACATATATATTATCTCGTGTGTTTAGGTGGGATCATGTAGCTGTTTATATGGGCTAGACCCATTGGATCGACTTGATCTAACTCGTGATTTGATAGGGAGGAGCTATGATTTTTGAAGCCCATTTAAGAAAAGGAATTTTTAGTCTGGCCTGAATAAGCCTGCCAATTCGTCGGGCTTGAGAAATATAGATAGGGCCGTCCCGTGGAACAAATAAAAATTAATTAAAAAATATATATATAATAGATTATTAAAAATTACAAGAGTTTAACTCAAAATCTGTTTAAAGTTTGAAATATTACAATTTAAATACAAATTATTTTTATAAAATATGTACTACATAAAATAAAAATTTCCTAAAATTTGTAGGGAATCACTACATAGGCCATAGCCTATGAAATATTGTCATAGTTTTGTGTTTTATTATGAACAGTGGAAAACAATTAAATTCATATTTCTATTTAGCTATTTATGCTTTTACTTGAAATCAAACTTAATAAATATTATAAAGATAATTTTATTTGTGTATTTGATTAACGACTAGTAACACTAACTCCATGTAATATTGTCTTGTCGATATTCATGATAATATTTTTAAATTATAATTTAATTTAAAAAAATATATTTTTAAGAAAAGAGGGCTGGCCCGGCAAAACTCATAGCCCACATACTTGTGGGCTGGGACTACCATTTTCTAGCCCACACAAAAAATGGTCTAGCACGGCCTGACCCATCGAATTTCAAAGCCTGTATGGGTCAGCCCGGATGGGCTGGGCGAGCCCATGTTGACAGCACTAGGTGGGGATATAAGTTTAGTGTTATTTAATTTTTTTGTATAATTAGGTATTAGTTTAGTTAAAAATTTAATCGGGAAAAAGGTTTAAATTTTTTTATCAAACTTCGAGAAAAGGTTAATTTATACCATTCCTTAAAAGATTGGGTTATATATGTCATTTTCATTAGAGAAAAGCCTCATTCACATCATTATTTGTTAATTAAGAATGACATAGATGAACCAAACTTTTATCGAATGACATAATTGAGTCTTTTCTCAAAGTTCGATAACGTATTTGTGTCTTTCCGCTTTTAAAAAAACTTATTTAATTAATGATGTGGCCAAATCTTGACTGATCACTTGTAAAAAATGGTTTTACAAGAAATTGTTGTTAGTTAACAAATAATGGCATGAACGAGCCTTTTATCAAACACAAAATAACATAAATAAACTTAACTTTAACAGGTGACATAGATGAACTTTTACTCAAAATTCAATGCCATATTTAAGCCTTTTCCCAATTTTATTTTGACAATAAAATTTTAGGTACCCATGGACCTTGGTAATTATACGATACTGAAGATCTGCTTGCCATTAATAAGGTATATTCATTTTATAGATATATTGAGGTTTACAAATACACAAATCTTAATTTTATTGAGATATCATAAATGAAAAATAGAGTGTGTCAAAAGTCAAAATATAATTTAATTTTTACCAAACAAATTATTAGGTTCGCCAGAACCCACCTTTCTTTTTAGGTTTGGATCCACTAGAATTTTAGATCACGAGTGCACCATTGCATAATATATTTTTAATGTCTAAATTTATGTGGTATTTTTTTATTTTTTAAGAGGATAAGTAATATTAAAATATGCAATATAATTTTGGACGGGTATTGAAAAAAACATTATTGGGTAAAAACTGACATATATATGTTTTCCTTTTTTGAGGATCACTTTACAAAACTCAATTTATTTATATGTTCAAGTCCATACTTCTAGTACTTTCCTAACTAAAATGACTTATTTTTAGAGGCACTTTTTTTTAAATAGCTTTTCAGAAAAGTGTTTTTCAAAAAAAAAATAATTTGTGTTTGGCAAATTTATTTGAAAAGTGTTTTTGATAAGCCGTTTGTTTTCGGCTAATTTACTTTAAAAAGTATTTTGAGAGTCAAATTACGAAATAGGTCAAGTATCAATGTGTTTTTTAATATTAAGCTTATTTTATTGAGAGAAACTATTTTATACATCTAATGCAAAAACTTTAATAACATTTTTAATTTAACTATTTGAAATGTACATATTAAAATTTTCAATCAATATTATATATAGATATATATTGTTGAATGTTTTTGAAAAGGGGAATTTTTTGTTATTTATTACCTATTTTTTGGATTCAATCTTAGCTATTAACCTCCTCTTCTTCATTTTTTGGTTATAATACTCCAAAGTTTTAAAAATCCAAACTAAAATAAAATAGTACTTAAATTAAGAAAATAAACTTTTTTATTTGTTACTTTTTTGGGAGGGTCTAACTCTTTAATTGTTATTTTTTCTCCTTTTTAATCCTACAAAAATATCTTTGTTACATTTATTTCTAATTCTGTAAAATAATACATAAAGTAATATATACAATATAATATATAAATAATAATAGAAAACATAAATAAAATAAAAAATGTATTATATAGAAATAAAAAAGAAATTCTTGAATAAAAATCAACCAAACTTATGAGATATGTTGATTAGTTAATTAATAAGAGATATATTGATAAATATGTATATATGTAAGGGATATTTTAGTCTTAATAAATAAATTTTTTAATTCTGTTTCTGCGTTTTTTTGAAATAGAAATTTTTAACTTCTTCCCAACATCAGAAAAACTACTACTGCTTTCATTTAAGGGAAAAAGGACAAATATACCCCTAAATTATTGTAAATGGTATGCAGATACCCTCCGTCAAAATTTTGGGACATTGGTCCCCCTGCCGTCCATAAACTAGAGCATATATGCCCTTCACTCTAACGGAAGACTAAATAGGGATACGTGACACAATCTTATCCATCGATCCTATATTTAATAAATGTCTGGTCGGTGGATAAGATTATGACACGTGTATGTCCGTTAGTATAAAGGGTATATATGCTCTAGTTTTTGGACGGTAGGGGGACCAATATCCTAAAAGTATGACGGAGGGTATTTGCATATCATTTACGATAGTTCGAGGGTATAGTTGTCCTTTTTCCTTCATTTAAAACAGTTTTAACAATTTTCCAAACACCTAATTTTCCTCTCTCTTTTTTCAAGATAAATATTTTTTTTCTATAAAAAAAACACTTCTGACCTTTCAACAACAATGCCAAACAGGTTCTAAAGGTTATTTGTGACGACATTAAATAACATTTACGACACACATTTTGGCAAAAGCTGCTGCTGAAAGAAAGGTAGTATGGCAATATAGTCAGCCCTGATTGACTTTTCTGTAGCAATGTTCAAACTTTATACTAGCATGATCTAGCATTGAAGAAGTATCTTCTATGATCTAGCCTTTTTTTGTTAAGCATGTTGGTGGCTAGAAAAGAGTCAAGTTCCACGATAATGTCTGTGCAACCATTTATTTACACCATTTGCCTCCAGACTATGTTGCCTTAATTAGCTTCTGCTATGTTATGACTAAAGCACTGCGCAGAGATAGAAAATGTCATAATAAGCTATCCATATGTTCATTTCACTCATCTCCATTATCGGTACTTGTGTATGACTATAGTTAGTTGGTGAATTCACAGAGTTAGCACTATCGTGACTCTTATATTTATATGTTTTATATCTGAGCTCCATTACAAGAAAAGTGTGAATTACATGGGGATTTTCCTAGGGATTAGTATGAAAATTCGCAGGAAACTTTATTTTCCTGCAAATTTTCATACAAATCCCCAGGAAAATCCCCATGTAATCCACACTTTTCTTGTAGTGCTCGAGTCTGCCTATGATGCCTTCTAATTACTTGTATTTTGGTACTCATACTGCACTTCTAATCTTTTTCTGATGCACGTTGTACGAGTCACTTTCACTGCTTTCTGATCTCCCATGGCCGTTGCTGATTGGATCGTGGTGATCTCTTGGCGTCTAGAGACTTGCATCTCTTCCTTTTTTATTCTGCCTATATATTTTGTATTTTGACTAGACAAATCTGTCATTCTGTTGTAGATAGTTTCTTTCTGTACTTAGACACTCTTGTATCAGTGACACTAGGTTTGAGATTTAGTTCTTATGTATATTTATCTTTGTTGATCATTTTTGGGTTTTTATTGTATTTTTTGTACCATTATGTACGTATCTATGCCATGACCCTATTCTCTGTCTATATTGATTCCGCGTAGTTATATTCTAGTTTTAGTTTATCGCTTGTTGTTTGAGTTTTGGCTTTCCATCTGGCGGTTTTTTGTAGGCGTCATCGTGTTCCACTTTCAGATCATGACAAGACACTATCTAACAATTACTCATTATAGGAAATATATCCACATACGAAGATTGACATATATAGTATATTCTTCAAACACAATATTAATTACTCCTCCCGTCTCAATTTATGTGAAACTTTTCGGATTTTGAGATTCAAACAAGTCTATCTTTGTCCGTAAATTTTTCATATATCCTTTAATTATTTTGTATTGCCAATTATTGTGACTAATAGTATATTTTACGTAGTTTACAAATATATAAATTTCATTTCTACAAAATTGAAGATTTCACGCGTAAATTTTCGGTCAAACTTAAACTGTTTGACTCTCAAAATACAAAGTGTCACATAAATTATGACAGAGAAAACTTTTATTTAGTATATTCTTCAAACACAATATTAATTATTTATTTCACACGCTAGCTAGAACTAGCGAATATTTCTATTTATTCATGGAACACACACATGTTTATGTGTATAGACACACAAACATATATAAAACAATATATTTTTTCTATTTTTTTAGAAAGTGACCCTCAATATCCTTGGTCGCATTAAGAATGAAACCCAAGAAATTAAGGGGATCTGGGTTGTCTTCAATTTTCTTTTCATACTCAAATGTCCATGTAATCCATTGTTGTTCATAGGATGATACGAGCGTAAAGAAACTATATAAATCTAACAAATCTCCACCAATCACTTTCCGGCTTATTGATTTCTTGTAACGATCAATGGCTTCAATTTCATACTTCACAGTCTTTTCTTGTCCATCTGTATTCATTAAATTTAGCAAATACAAAGGTGTTACTCCTAGTTCAACTGCACAATTCCTCATGAAACACTTCAAAGCATTTACAAAATTTATTTTATTTATTTCTTTTGTTGGTTTTTTATTTTTCTCCAAAAATTATCTACGAATGCACTTGAAGATTTGATTGAAGATTTGATTTGTCTACCTTTACGGAATGGAGTAGTCTATAAAATCTCAAAAGAAGAGCTGACATTTTGTGGAATATGAGAAATAGTAAGGAAAACTATAATTAGATTATATTATGTTAGGTATGACAAAAGTAATTTTCCATCAAACAATTTTTTTCATCCCTCCTCCCTTGCTGACACGAATTCACAACCTTCAGGTTAGAAGTGATGGATGCTTATCATCCGAGCAACTCCCTCTCGTCTAGACATCATTTGCTAAGTTTTTCATGAAGATTATTTTCTCAAAAAAATAATTTTCAGACCACAAAATACACCTAAATATAGAAAATTGATGAAAGTAAATCAAATTGAGAGAGGGAGAGGATAAATGTATGTTACCGTCATTATATTTCATGTTAAGAACCGTACCAACATTTCCTATTTCACCCTCATGAACTTCGAAACGGTTGATAGTAGGGCTAATGTTGGCTACTTGATGAGTTTTGGTGTGCAAAAGATCATGAATTAAGTGTCCTCCACACTTCACCTCCATTGAAGCAATCAATTTACCTTTCACACCCATTTTTTCTTCTTTGCGAAATAGTAATATGGTGTGAAAAGGAATTGGTGAGAAAATGTTAAGAATAGTTGTCTTTATATATATTTTAATTAGTTGTGAAAATCTAGTGAATAGAAAACAGTTTCAACCACATATATATTATCTCATGTTTTTAGGTGGGATCATATAACCGTTAATATGGGCTAGACCTGTTGGATCGACTTGACCTAACTCGTGATTTGATAGGGCTTAGCTATGATTTTTGAAGCCCATTTAAGAAAAGGAATTTTTAGCCTGGCCTGAATAAACCTGCCAATAGGTGGGGCTTGAGAAATATAGATAGGGCCGGCCCGTGGAACAAATAAAAATTAATTAAAAAATAAATATAAAATAAATTATTAAAAATAACAAGAGTTCAACTCAAAATCTGTTTAAAGTTTGAAATATTACAATTTAAATACAAATTATTTTTATAAAATATGTACTACATAAAATAAAAATTTCCTAAAATTTGTAGGGAATCACTACATAGGCCATAGCCTATGAAATATTATCATAGTTTTTGTGTTTTATTATGAGCAGTGGAAAACAATTAAGTTCATATTTCTATTTAGCTATTTATGCTTTTACTTGAAATCAAACTTAATAAATATTATAAAGATAATTTTATTTGAGTATTTGATTAACGACTAGTAACACTAACACCATGTAATATTGTCTTGTCGATATTTATGATAATATTTTTAAATTATAATTTAATTTAAAAAATATACTTTTAAGAAAAGAGGGCTGGCCCGGCAAAATCCATAGCCCACGTTCTTGTGGGCTGGGACTACCATTTTCTAGCCCACACAAAAAATGGGCAAACCCGGCCTGACCCGTCGAATTTCAAAGCCTGTATGGGTCATCCCATATGGGGTGGGCGAGCCCATATTGACAGCACTAGGTGGGGGGATATAAGTTCAATGTTATTTCATTTTTTTGTATAATTAGGTATTAGTTTGGTTTTAAATTTAATCGGGAAAAGGTTTAAAAATTTTATCAAACTTTGAGAAAAGGTTTATTTATACCATTCCTTAAAAGGTTGGGTTATATATGTCATTTTCATTTGAGAAAAGACTCATTCATACCATTATTTGTTAATTAAGAATGACATAGATGAACCAAACTTTTATCGAATGACATAATTGAGTCTTTTCTCAAAGTTCGATAACGTATTTGTGTCTTTCCGCTTTTAAAAAAACTTATTTAATTAATGATGTGGCCAAATCTTGACTGATCACGTGTATAAAATGGTTTTACAAGAAATTATTGTTAGTTAACAAATAATAGCATGAATGAGCCTTTTTTCAAACACAAAAATAACATAAATAAACTTAACTTTTAACAGGTGACATATATGAACTTTTACTGAAAATTCAATGGCATATTTAAGCCTTTTCCCAATTTTATTTTGACAATAAAATTTTAGGTACCCATGGACCATGGTAATCATACTATACTGAAGATCTGCTTGCCATTGATAAGGTATATTCATTTTATAGATATATTGAGGTTTACAAATACACGAATCTTAATTTTATTGAGATATCATAAATGAAAATAGGGTGTGTCAAAAGTCAAAATATAATTCAATTTTTACCAAACAAACTATTAGGTTCGCCAGAACCTACCTTTCTTTTTAGGTTTGGATCCACTAGAATTTTAGATCACGAGTGCACCATTGCATATTATATTTTTAATGTCTAATTTTATGTGGTATTTTTTTATTTTTTAAGAGGATAAGTAATATTAAAATATGCAATATAATTTTGGACGGGTATTGAAAAAAAAAATTGGTTAAAAACTGACATGTATATATTTTCCTTTCCTGAGGATCACTTAACAAAACTCAATTTATTTATATGTTCAAGTCCATACTGCTAGTACTTCCTAACTAAAACGACTTATTTTGAGAGACACTTTTTTTTAAATAGCTTTTCAGAAAAGTGTTTTTCAAAAATAATAATAATTTGTGTTTGGCAAATTTATTTGAAAAATGTTTTTGATAAGCCGTTTGTGTTCGACTAATTTTCTTTGAAAAGTGGTTTTGAGAGTCAAAATATGAAATAGGGCAAGTATCAATGTGTTTTTTAATATTAAGCTTATTTTATAGGGAGAAACTATTTTAAACATCTAATACAAAAACTTTAATAACATTTTTAATTTAACTATTTGAAATGTACATATTAAAATTTTCAATCAATATTGTATATAGATATATATTGTTGAATGTTTTTTAAAAGAGGAATTTTTTGTTATTTATTACCTATTTTTTTGGATTCAATCTTAGCTATTATCCTCTTCTTTTTTTTCTTTTTTTTGGTTATAATACTTTAAAGTTTTAAAAATCCAAACTAAATATAAAATAGTACTTAAATTAAGAAAATAAACTTTTTTATTTGTTACTTTTTTGGGAGGGTCTAAATCTTTAATTGTTATTTTTTCTCTTTTTTAATCCTACAAATATATCGTTGTTACATTTATTTCTGTAAAATAATATATAAAGTAATATATACAATATAATATATAAATAATAATAGAAAACATAAATAAAATAAAAAATGTATTATATAAAAATAAAAAAGAAATTCTTAAATAAAAATCAACCAAACTTATGAGATATGTTGATTAGTTAATTAATAAGAGATATATTGATAAATATGTATATATGTAAGGGATATTTTAGTCTTAATAAATAAATTTTTAATTTCTGTTTCTGCGTTTTTTTTTAAAATAGAAATTTTTAACTTCTTCCCAACATCAGAAAAACTACTACTGCTTTCATTTAAAGGAAAAAGGACAAATATACCCCTAAATTATCGTAAATGGTATGCAGATACCCTCCGTCATACTTTTGGGACATTGGTCCCCCTGCCGTCCATAAACTAGAGCATATATGCCCTTTACTCTAACGGAAGACTAAATAGGGATACATGACGCAATCTTATCGATCGATCCTATATTTAATAAATGTCTGGTCGGTGGATAAGATTATGACACGTGTATGTCTGTTAGTATAAAGGGTATATATGCTCTAGTTTTTGGACGGTAGGGGGACCAATGTCCTAAAAGTATGACGGAGGGTATTTGCATATCATTTACGATAGTTCGGAGGTATAGTTGTCCTTTTCCTTCATTTAAAAGCAGTTTTAAGAATTTTCCAAACAATTAATTTTCCTCTTTTTTTTTCAAGATAAATATTTTTTTTCTATAAAAAAAAGCACTTCTGACCATCCAACAACAATGCCAAACAGGTTCTAAAGGTTATTTGTGACATCCAATAACTTTGACGACACACATTTTGGCAAAAGCTGCTGCTGAAAGAAAGGTAGTATGGCAATATAGTCAGCCTTGATTGACTTTTCTGTAGCAATGTTCAAACTTGATACTAGCATGATCTAGCATTGAAGAAGTATCTTCTATGATCTAGCCTTTATTTGTTAAGCATGTTGGTGGTTAGAAGTGAGTTGTTAGGTGTAGTTTTAATGATTTGTCAAACCCATGGACCTGGTAAAGGGACCTAATCAAGGGCTCAAATATACACACAACTGTCAGGATGGAAAAAGTACAAATGGTTGGTGCACAGTCTCGAACTGTGGCAGAAGTGGCAGAAACCTCAACCAATGGCATGGTCTCGAAAGTTGTGACTATTCTTTATAAAGATTATGTCCAATAGTCATAACTTTAGTTTTTGCAACTTGAAGACTCTCAAGAACTCTTGCAAAGGCTAACAAAAGGTGAATAATCATCCTTAAGAACAACAAGGACCTGATAGAGCTGCAAGCTTAGTTGTCTTAGGATTATTTCTTCTGCGCATACATTGTAAATTTGTTCCTAAATCTATAAAGGATTCAGATATTGTGTTTTGGTTGAAAAGTCTAAATCGGTTAAGGGTAACTGATTTAATGGGCAACATCATTTAGTGCTTAGTCAAAGTTTAAGTCATCTTGAGTGGATGGTTTAGTGGGAAACGTTGTTGTTGCTTAGTTGAATCCTAAGTTGTCTAGTGGTGATAGCTTAGTGGGCAATCTGGCATCTGCTTAGGTTCTTCAAGTAATAGAGTTATTGCTTGGTTGTGAGATTAATAGATTTTTCTCAATTTGGTTGTAACTGAGTTTCACTTTTGCTTAAGGAAGATTAGTGGAAACAGTTTAAAATTCTGTGTGACAGGTTGTGGTTTTACTCTCTTGAGCAAGGAGGTTTCCACGTAAACTTCTTGTGTTGTTTCCTTGTTATTTTTTACTCTTCGTTATAGTTCGTGTTGAGTCAAGGGACCTGGTCCATTGACTGAGAGTGGACACACACATTCTATCAATTGGTATCAGAGCATGTACTCTCTAGTTGGTTAACACCAAGAGAGATATTTTTGCAAAAGAATGGCTGCTCCACTGAACCTCGAAGAAGGACAATTTTCAACATGACCTCCTCGTTTTAATGGTCAGTTTTACAATTGGTGGAAAACAAGGATTCACGACTATCTTATGGCTGAGGACAACGAGTTATGGGACATAGTACTGGATGGACCTTTCATTCCAACTGTGGAAGTGAAAGATGGTGAAATCACAAAAGTCGTTCCAAAGATTCGTCAATAGTACAACGAGGCAGACAGAAAGAAGATCGAAAAAAGCTATAAAGCTAAAAAGTTGCTAGTATGTGGTATTGGTGCTGAAGAGTACAATCGCATTTCTACGTGTGAGTCCGCAAAGGAAATCTGGGATTGTCTAAGGACTGCTCATGAGGGAACAGAGCAGGTGAAGGAATAGAAGGTGGACATACTGACCACTCAATATGAAAACTTCACCATGTAAGAAGGAGAGACCATTCATGAAATGCATACCAAACTTTCTTCCATAACCAATGAGCTACGAAGTCTGGATGAGCCCATTAGCACTAGTAAGCAAGTTAGGAAGGTTCTTCGAATTCTTCCTAAGTCCTGGGCAAGCAAAGTAAATGCCATCACTGAAGCAAAGGATTTGAAGGTTTTGACAATGGATGCTCTCATTGGAAACCTCAAGACCCATGAAATGAACAGAAATCAGGACATCTCAAAGAAGGAAGCCAAGAAAGACAAGTCCTTAGTTCTCAAAATCACACCAGGTGAAACTTCAAGTGAAGAGGATGACATGGCCTATCTGACCAAGAGATTTCAGAAAATTGTGAGAAAGTACGGAGGGTTTAGAAAAAGAGGGAATCCTCGTAGGACTGCATCTGCTAGTGACCTTTGTCACAAGTGTGGAAAGGCTGGTCATTTCATAAGAGATTGCCCAATGCTTAAAACTGAAAACAAAGAGTATCAAAGACCTGGAGGTGAAAAGGATAAGAGAAGGGACCTGGTACCTGAGAAGAATGCAAGAAAAGCTGCAGCTGACTATGTTGTGAAGAAATCTTTTGTTGCTTGGGGGGACTCCTTAAGTGAGTCAGGAGAGTCAGAATGCCCTGATGACGCATCAATGCTGGCTTCTCAAGATGATGCTAACGTGTTTGATGGGTTGTTTGGCCTCATGGCAAAATCACATGACGAGGACGATGAAGATAAGGTAACTCTCCTTGACATTAAACAAAACTTGAACTCTTATTCTGTTAGAAGGTTGAGAAATCTAGAAAATGTTTTGATTGAGTCTGTCATAGAGTTAACCACTGAAAAAGACTTTATGAATTTTAGCCTAGATCTTCTTGGTGAAGAAAATACTGTAACAACTATTCACATATCGCTCATTGAGGAACATTTGACAGTTCTAGAAGCTGAAAATCTAGAACTTAAAATTCAATTGAGCATAATGATTGACAAATCTGGGAAAAGAAAAGGGAAGGCCACTAGTTTGCAAGCAGAGCTAGAAGCAAATCTGAATACTGGTTAGACCAGACTTGCTCTAGATTTGGAAAGAAACGATCAGATGGAGAGGGACTTGGTCCATCTTAAAGAAGAACTTCAAACTTCTCTAAAATGGACCAGTTCCACCAAACTGTGGTCTAACATCACCAGTCAAAGCAATTACGACATAAAGGGATTGGGTGGTTTGAACATTAATCCTCCTTACAATCCTCATAGTAAATATGTATCTATTTCTAACAATTTACTGTGTCTTCACTGTGGTCGAAATGTCCATCTGAAAAGGGATTGCCCTAGCTGGAAGGCCTCACAAGAAAAAAAATAGTTTATTCTAGACAGAAAAAGGTTCAAAAAGGGGGACCTGATCCCATGTCTAAGTCCTGGAACAAGAAGAAAACCAATCTACCTCATTGGGCAAGAAACATTCTTATTACGCCCCTATCACCCTTTTAGGAACTCAGATTAAAGTAGGTTCCCAAGTCTAACAAATGACCTCTGTTGCAGGTGGGTGAAGGAAGCAGAAGTCAGTGTTGGTTCATAGACAGTGGATGCTCAAAGCTTATGACTGGAAACACAAAAAACTTCCTTTCACTCAAGGCACTTCAAGGCGGAGGTGTCTCTTTTGGCGATGGAAAAAGAGGGTATATCCTTGGAGTCGACAGGGTTGGAAAATCCCTTGAAAGCTCCATTGAATATGTGTATTATGTGAGTGGGTTAAAGTATAGTCTTCTTAGTGTATCTCAGATATGTGATAAGGGAAACGAAGTCAAGTTCACATCAGAAAATTGTATTGTCACCAGTTTGTCTACCAAGAAGGTGATTTTAACGGCCAGAAGGTGGAAAACCATGTATGTGGCAGAACTAGAAACAGTTCATGGAGACGATCAGACATCCCTAAGTGCTCAAAGTGCAAATGCCGACTTGTGGCATAGGAGGCTAGGTCATGTGAGTTCGTCTTTACTGAACAAGCTGGTTTCTAGGGACCTGGTCCGTGGATTGCCAAAATTGAAGTTCAGCGATAACACCATGTGTGATGCATGTGTCAAAGGGAAGCAGACCAGATCCTCATTCAAACCAAAGAAGCAAGTAAGCTTTTCAAGAGTTCTTGAACTGATGCACATGGACCTGTGCGGGCATGTGAAAATCCAAAGTCGAAATGGGAAGAAGTATATCTTGGTGATAGTGGATGACTACCCAAGATTCACGTGGACTAGGTTTCTCAAGTCAAAGTCAGAGACAACTGACATGCTGATGATTTTCTTCAAAATGATCCAAACCAAGCTAAATTGCTTGATTGCAGGGATCAGGTCTGACCATGGAATGGAATTTGAAAATCTTAAGCTTGATGTTTTCTGTGCAGAAAATGGCCTCAATCATAACTTCTCAGCACCCAGAACTTCTCAGCAAAATGGTGTGGTGGAAAGAAATAACAGAACTCTAGTTGATATTGCCAGAACCATGCTTATCGAGTCAAATCTTCCTCAAAAATTCTGGGCTAAAGCAATCAACACTGCGTGTTATGTGACTAACAGGTACTTGATCAGGTCTCTTCTGAAAAAAATACCATATGAATTACTGAACAACAAGAAGCCCAAACTCAGTTATCTGAGGACCTTTGGTTGCAAATGTTTTGTGTTGAACAATGGCAAAGATGATCTGGGAAAGTTTGATCCCAGAAGTGATGAATATGTGTTTGTGGGGTACTCATCCTCAAGCAAAGCTTACAGGGTTTTCAACAAAAAAATACTGTGCATTGAGGAAAGTGTTCATGTGGTCTTCGATGAAAGTAGTGACTTGAAGAGCTTGGAGATGAAGGACGATGATGATCTTAACGAGCTATTCAAAATCCAGAATAATGAAGCTAACATGCCTGAATCTGAAGAAATCAAGATACAAATAGCACTGATCCTGGTCCTTCTGAGAAGATGAATGAAGATGTCCAGCCTACTGAGGGACTTGGTCCGCCTCATGATGCAAGTCAAGAAGAAACTGATTCTCCTGAGAATGATGACTCTGAAGAAGAAGAAATCAACCCTAACCTTTGGTATCTAAACCAGGATGGAAGCACAGTTCACCTCACCCCCTTGAGAATCTCATTTCTCCATTAAACTATGGACTGCAAACCAGGTCCAAATCAAGGAATCTGGCTGCTTTCTTAGCGTTCATCTCTTCTATTGAGCCTAAGAATGTAAAAGAAGCCCTGAAAGATGCTGATTGGGTCAATTCAATGCAAGAGGAGCTACATCAGTTTGAGCGGAGCAATGTGTAGTACCTGGTCCCCAGACCTGTTGACAGAACTATCATAGGGACCAGGTGGGATTTCAGAAACAAGCTTGATGAAGGGGGTGTCATAACAGGAAACAAATCTAGGCTGGTTGCTCAAGGGTACAATCAAGAGGAAGGGATCGAATATGATGAAACATTTACCCCTGTCGCTCAGATTGAGGCCATCAAAATTCTTATAGCTTTTGCAGCCTTCATGGGATTCAAGCTCTTCCAAATGGACATCAAAAGTGCCTTTTTGAATTGAGACCTGAAGGAAGAGGTGTATGTGAAACAGCCACCTGGATTTGAGAATGCTGACTTACCAAATAATGTGTTCAAGCTGAACAAGGCTTTATATGGATTGAAACAAGCCCCTAGAGCTTGGTATGAAAGGCTGTCCAAATTCTTGCTGAAGAATGGTTTTAAAAGGGGGAAGATAGATAACACCTTGTTTCTTATGAAGAGGGAACAAAAATTGCTAATCATCCAAGTGTATGTGGATGATATCATTTTTGGAGCCACCTCTGAACATTTGTGTGATGAATTTGCTACTCTAATGGGGAATGAATTCGAGATGAGCATGATGGGAGAGCTGAATGTTTTCTTAGGTCTTCAAATCAAGCAAACACCAAGTGGTACCTCAATTTGTCAAGAGAAGCACACAAAGGAGCTTCTGAAGAAGTTTCACATAGTGGACTCTAAACCTATTGATACCCTTATGGGTACAAACTCAAAAATGGGAGCAGATGAGACCGATCCATTAGTGAATCAAACCATGTATAGAAGGATTATTGGATCATTGTTGTATCTAACAGCTAACAGACCTAACATTGTCTTCAGTGTAGGAATGTGTGCACGATTCCGAGCATGTCCCAGGGAATCACATCTTAAGGCAGCCAAGCGGATTCTGAGGTATCTAAAGAAGACAGGGGATCTGGTCCTCTTTTATCCAGCAGGTGACTCCCTTGAACTGGTAGGGTATGCAGATGTTGATTTTGCAGGATATCAGGTTCACAGGAAGAGTACCTCTAGAATGACACACTTTCTTGGATCCTCACTTATCTCATGGGGAACTAAGAAACAGAATTCAGTAGCTCTTTCAACAACTGAGGCAGAATATGTAGCTATTGCATCTTGCTGTTCTCAACTACCATGGATCAAGAAACAACTTGAAGATTTTGGAGTTCATATCCATATTATTCCTCTCATGTGTGACAATACCAGTACAGTCAACATGGGAAAGAATCTAGTTCAGTACAAAAGAACAAAGCACATTGAGTTTAGACATCACTTCTTGAGAGAATGTTGAAAAGGGAAATATCAGCATGCAGTATTGCAGGACTGAAGATCAAATTGCAGATATTTTTACCAAGGTTCTCAGCAAGGATCAATTTGAGAGCAACAGGCTGAAGTTGGGAATGATGAATATGCACTAACCTAATCCCATCCAAAGGCAGCCAATCCTTGTTTTGGCTATTATCTGGAGGGCAGGTATCCTCATTACTCGTAATGTATTGTTTAAATGAGATCAACTATGTACCTGTTGCAGGTATACACTCATGAAAAATCACAGAAGCAAAGAATGGTCAAAACTATTCAGGAATCAAATCTCATCTGCAGATGAGGACCTGGTCCCTCTCAAGGTTAGCATCATGTACATTTCACTTCAACTGAATGAATGTGAACCGTTGAGATCTCCACGTGTCAGTCATCGATCCCTCTGACCGTTGTCCCATCGCTTTAAGTCCAAGCGACACGTCTATTCAGGGACCTGACACATCGTTTCAAGTTCTTTTTATAAGACATTTTTCTTCACTCCATCTCTTCTCATTTCAAATCTTCTTCTCTCTAAAGCCTTTCGCCAAAACCCTCATTTCTCATTCTCTCTCACATTTTCTTTGTCACTCTTCATCGCTCTCTCTACCAAAATGTCTCTTTCCCCTTCTTCCCCAAAGAAGTTGCTAGACTCACTAAATGAAATAGATCCAGTGGCATTTTACACATCTCCCGATGCTCGATCTCCTTCCAAAATGTCGACCATCTCTCCGGTCAACATTGGTGAAACCAATCCTCTTAATACCCAGTCTTCCTTGGACCTCGATAATGAACCTGGTCCCTGTTCTTCCATGCTGATGTCTGACCTTTTATTTGAGGAAGACCTTTCCAAAAATAAATTTTCTGAGTCAAATATTCTTGCAGCCAGTGAAAGCCTAGTCGTCGAGAGTCTAACCCAAATGAGGAGAGGGTTACTAAGTAAAGAAGGAGAACAGTTTGTGGACGATCTACTTGGGGGTTCTCAACCAGTGTTTGACCACTCCTGAGTTTGGTGTGTACTCCTCGTCCGATTCTACTGACAACTGACGAGGATAATCGTCCCCTCCGACGGATTATTCAAAAGAAAATGGTCCTTATATCTTCAAAAGGAAAGGAGAAGGTTACAGAGGAGACACCTAAAAAAAGGTCGTTTACTTGATCTGATTCAAAGAAATTGATGGGTGATGCTATGAAATCTAGTATAACAACGACTGCAGAAAGGTGCAAGAAAAGAAAATTGGGTAATGTACTCGTTAAGATACCCGATACTGATGTGGTGGATGTCTCGATTGAAGATTCTGAACATGAAGGTGTTGAAAAAAGTTCTGAAGAAAAGAGGGAAAACAAGTAAAGAAGCCTAGTAAAGGAAAGAGTCAGGGAGAAGAAAAGTCTAAAGCATCTGTGGCAAAGAGGGTTATGTCCAAAAAGGGAAAGAACAAGAGGAAGAGAGAAACCTCTCCTGTCATCAAACCTGCCTCTGGAACGGGACCTGGTCCTTTGGGAAATAAGGATGACAACGGGGAAAGCCAACAGTTAATTGTCAACAATCTACGTCTCCAGAAGGTTCAACGAGGTCGAGTGTTTGACCCTGACATCATTACCAAGCATGGAATGAATTCTCTGTATGATCTCGTAGAAATCCAGTCGTGGACTCACTTATTCTAGATCAAATTACTTGTTTTACATGAGGAAGAGGTATGAGAGTTTTACTTCAACATTGAGTTTGAAGAGGACAATAGCATAAACACCAGAGTTGGGGACAAAAGTTTGCATCTGACTGAAGACTTGCTAGGGCAAATACTGGAGGCACCAAGAGAAGGGACCAAGGCCATCGTTGGAAAAACTTTCTCTAAGGAGTTTGTCAAAGAATGCTCTAAAATTCCAAACACACGACGTGCTGGGATTCAAAATAAACTCATGAAAGGAGAGTACCAGCTGTTGTTTGAATTTGTCAACAAGGTGCTTCTTTTTCGAACAGAAAAGTGAATTGTCGCTTCTGCATCTGATCTGTTCATAATGGAGTCACTTTGCAAGTTTGATCCCATAGATCTTCCAGCCCTCATTCTAGAGCACATGTACAAGACTGTGGTTGAATGCAAGGGCAAACATGGCATGGGGTATGGCTACTTTTTGACCAAGGTGTTTCATCATCTGAACATACTAGTGGGAGCAGGTAAAATTGGAACTGCTAAATAATCCTTCACCCTCAGTAAGCTGGTGGAATGTGAGTGTCTAGAAGGAAAGGGAAATCCACTAAGCAAGGTATCTTAGTTGGTTATAGACCAAGACCAGTTGAAGCATGAATTGGAGGAGATGACCGTGCGAGTGAGCAACAAAGATGCTGAAATTTCCTTACTAAAGGATTAATTGCTCAAAGCGCAAACTGAGGGACCTGGTACTGAAGAGGTTAAGGAACTGAAGAAGCAGAATGAGGAGCTCCTTGCTAAAATCGCTGCTCTAAAAAAGAAAATGATAAAGGATAATGATGCAGCAAATTCCAGGCTCACTCTTGTTATCAACTCCCTCTCCCATCAGCCTCCCTCCTCATAGTCCTCTCCTGTCTTTTTTTTTTGTGGACAGTGTCCAGGGTTCTCAATTTCAGTTTATCTTAAATGTATTGAATGTTGACTTTTGTGCTATGAAATTGATTCCTGTTTTGTTGTGGCTAATTTCTATCTCTTCCTATTTTTTTTCTCATGATGTTGTTGCCCTGGGCTATGATCGTGCTTAACAAACTTACTTGATATGTTGGTTTACTGCACGTCTTTTTTATGATGCCAAAAGGGGGAATTCATTGGCCGCTTAGGAAGGTAGAAAGGTCTGGTTGTCAGGGGGAAGAGAAGAAACTATTGTTGACAGGGGGAAGAAGAAATTGTTATTGTTCACTGTGTATAGTTTGTCATCATCAAAAAGGGGAAAAATGTTAGGTGTAGTTTTGATGATTTGACAAACCTAGGGACCTGGTAAAGGGACATGATCGAGGGTGCAAATATACACACAACTGCCAGGCTGAAAAAAGTACAAATGGTTGGTGCATAGTCTCGAACTGTGGCAGAAGTGGCAGAAACCTCAGCCAATGGCATGGTCTCGAAAGTTGTGACTATTCTTCATAAAGATTATGTCCAATAGACATAACTTTAGTTTTGGCAACTTGAAGACTCTGAAGAACTCTTGCAAAGGCTAACAAAAGGTGAAGAGTCATCGTCAAGAACAACAGGGACCTGATAGAGTTGCAAGCTTAGTTGTCTTAGGATTTATTTTTCTGCGCATACATTGTAAATCTGTTCCTAAATCTATAAAGGATTCAGATATTGTGTTTTGGTTGAAAAGTCTAAATCGGTTAATGGTAATTGATTTAGTAGGCAACATCCTTTTGTTGCTTTGTCAAAGTCTAAGTCATCTAGAGTGGATGGTATAGTGGGCAACCTTGGTGTTGCTTAGTTGAATCCTAAGTTGTCTCATGGTGATAACTTAGTGGGCAGTGTGGCATCTGCTTAGGCTCTTCAAGTAATAGAGTTATTACTTGGTTGTGAGATTAATAGCTTTTTGTCACTTTGGTTGTAACTGAGTTTCACTTTTGCTTAAGGAAGATTAGTGGAAACATTTTAAAATCATGTGTGACAGGTCGTGGTTTTACTCCCTTGAGCAAGGAGGTTTCCACATAAACTGCTTGTGTTGTGTCCTTGTTATTATTTACTCTTCGTTATAGTTCTTGTTGAGTCAAGGGACCGGGTCCATTGACTGAGAGTGGACGCACGCATTCTATCATGTGTCCAGTTCCACGATAATGTATGTGTAACCATTTATTTACACCATTTGCCTCCAAACTATGTTGCCTTAATTAGCTTCTGCTATGTTATGACTAAAGCACTTCGCAGAGATAGAAAATGTCATAATAAGCTATCAATATGTTCAATTCACTCATCTCCATTATCTGTACTCGTGTATGACTATAGCTAGTTGATGAATTCATAGAGTTAGAACTATCGTGACTCTTATATTTATATATTTTTTATCTGAGCTCGAGTCTGCCTATGATGCCTTCTAATTACTTGTATTTTGGTACTCATACTGCACTTCTAATTTTTTTCCGATGCACGTTGTACGAGTCACTTTCACTGCTTTCTGATCTCCCATGGTCGTTGCTGATTGGATCGTGGTGATCTCTTGGCGTCTAGAGACTTGCACCCTTTCCTTTTTCATTCTGCCTATATATTTTGTATTTTGACTAGACAAATCTGTCATTCTGTTGTAGATAGTGTCTTTCTGTACTTAGAAACTCTTGTATTAGTGACACTAGGTTTGAGATTTAGTTCTTATGTATATTCGTCTTTGTTGATCATTTTTGGGCTTTTATTGTATATTTTGTACCATTATGTACATATCTATGTCATGACCCTATTCTCTGTCTATATTCATTCCGTGTAGTTATATGCTATTTTTAGTTGATCGCTTGTTGTTTGAGTTTTGGTTTCCCATCTGGGGGGTTTATGGTAGGCGTCATCATGTTCCACTTTGAGATCATGACAAGACACTTTCTAACAGTTACTCATTATAGGAAATATATCCACATACGAAAATTGACATATATAGTATATTCTTCAAACACATTATCCTTTAATTATTTTGTATTGCCAATTATTGTGACTAATAGTATTTTTACGTATTTTACAAACATATAAATTTCATTTCAAGAAAATTGAAGATTCCACGCATAAATTTTTGAACAAACTTAAACTGTTTAACTCTCAAAATACAAAGTGTCACATAAATTATGACAGAGAAAATATTTATTTAATATATTCTTCAAACACAATATTAATTATTTATTTCACAGGCTAGCTAGAACTAGCGAATATTTCTATTTATTCATGGAACACACACATGTTTATGTGTAAAGACACACAAACATATATAAAACAATATATTTTTTCTATTTTTTTAGAAAGTGACCCTCAATATCCTTGGTCGCATTAAGAATGAAACCCAAGAAATTAAGGGGATCTGGGTTGTCTTCAATTTTCTTTTCATACTCAAATGTCCATGTAATCCATTGTTGTTCACAGGATGATACGAGCGTAAATAAACTATATAAATCTAACAAATCTCCCCCAATCACTTTCCGGCTTATTGATTTCTTGTAACAATCAATGACTTCAATTTCATACTTCACAGTCTTTTCTTGTCCATCTGTATTCATTGAATTTAGTAAATACAAAGGTGTTACTCCTAGTTCAACTGCACAATTCCTCATGAAAGACTTAAAAGCATTTAGAAAATTTATTTTATTTATTTCTTTTGTTGGTTTTTTATTTTTCTCCAAAAATTATCTATGAATGCACTTGAAGATTTGATTTGTCTACCTTTACTGAATGGAGTAGTCTATAAAATCTCAAAAGAAGAGCTGACATTTTGTGGAATATGAGAATTATTAAGGAAAACTATAATTAGATTATATTATGTTTTGTATGACAAAAGTAATTTTCCATCAAACAATTTTTTTTATCCCTCCTCCCTTGCTGACACAAATTCCCTACCTTCAGGCTAGAAGTGATGGATGCTTATCATCCGAGCAACTCCCTCTCGTCTAGACATCATTAGCTAAGTTTTTCATGAAGATTATTTTCTCAAAAAATAATTTTCAGACCACAAAATACACCTAAATATAGAAAATTGATGAAAGTAAATCAAATTGAGAGAGGGAGAGGATAAATGTATGTTACCGTCATTATATTTCATGTTAAGAACCGTACCAACATTTCCTATTTCACCCTCATGAACTTCAAAATGGTTGATAGTAGGGCTTATATATGTTGGCTACTTGATGAATATTGGTGTGCAAAAGGTCATGAATTGAGTGTCCTCCACACTTCACCTTCATTGAAGCAATCAATTTACCTTTCACACCCATATTTTCTTCTTCGCGAAATAGTAATAAGGTGTGAAAAGGAATTGGTGAGAAGATGTTAAGAATAGTTGTCTTTATATAAATTTTAATTAGTTGTGAAAATCTAGTGAATAGAAAACAGTTTCAACCACATATATATTATCTCGTGTTTTTAGGTGGGATCATATAGCTGTTAATATGAGCTAGACCCGTTGGATCGACTTGATCTAACTCGTGATTTGATAGGGATGAGCTATGATTTTTGAAGCCCATTTAAGAAAAGGAATTTTTAGACTGGCCTGAAAAAGCTTGCCAATTTGTGGGGCTTGAGAAATATAGATAGAGCCGGCCCGTGGAACAAATAAAAATTAATTAAAAAATAAATATAAAATAGATTATTAAAAATAACAAGAGTTTAACTCAAAATCTGTTTAAAGTTTGAAATATTACAATTTAAATACAAATTATTTTTATAAAATATGTACTACATAAAATAAAAATTTTCTAAAATTTCTAGGGAATCACCACATAGTCCATAGCCTATGGAATATTGTCATAGTTTTTGTGTTTTATTATGAGCAGTGGAAAACAATTAAGTTCATATTTCTATTTAGATATTAATTCTTTTACTTGAAATCAAATTTAATAAATATTATAAAGATAATTTTATTTGTGTATTTGACTAACGACTAGTAACACTAACGCCATGTAATATTATCTTGTCGATATTCATGATAATATTTTTAAATTATAATTTAATTTTAAAATATATATTTTTAAGAAAAGAGGGCTGGCCCGGCAAAGCCCATAGCTCACGTACTTGTGGGTTGGAACTACCATTTTCTAGCCCACACAAACATAAATAAAACAATATATTTTTTCTATTTTTTGAAAGTGACCCTCAATATTCTTGGTCACATTAAGAATAAAACCCAAGAAACTAAGGGGCTTTAGGTTGTCTTCAATTTTCTTTTCATACTCAAATGTCCATGTAATCCATTGTTGTTCATAGGACGAGACGAACATAAAGGAACTATAGAAATTTAACAAATCTCAACCAATCACTTTCCGGCTTATGGATTTCTTGTAATGATCCATGGCTTCAACTTCATACTTCACAGTCTTTTCTTGTCCTTCTGTATTCATTCAATTTATCAAATACAAAGGTGTTACTCCTAGTACAACTGCACATTTCCTCATGAAAGACTTAAAAGCATTTACAAAATATTTTATTTATTTTATTTATTTCTTTTACTGTTTTTCATTTTTCTCCAAAAATTATCTATTAATGCTCTTGAATATTGGTTTGTCTACCTTTACTGAATGGAGTAGTCTTTAAAATCTCAAAAGAAGAGCTGACATTTTGGGGAATATGAGAATTAGTAAGGAAAACTATAATTTAGATTATATTATGTTTGGTATGACAAAAATAAATTTTCATCAAACAATTTATTTTTATCCCTCCTCCCTTGCTGACTCGAATTCACAACCTTCAGGTTAGAAGTGATAGATGCTTATCATCCGAGCAACTCCCTCTTGTCCAAACATCATCAACTAAGTTTTTTATGAAGATTATTTCCTCAAAAATAATTTTCATTCTACAAAATACACCTAAATATAGAAAAATGATGCAAATAAATCAAATTGAGTGAGAGAGGATAAATGTATGTTACCTTCATTATATTTCATGTTAATAATCGCACCAACTTTTCCTATTTCACCCTCATGAACCTCGAAATGGTTGATGTAGGGCTTATGTTGGCTGCTTGATGAGTATTGGTGTGCATTAGATCATGAATCAAGTGTGAAAATGAATTGGTGAGAAAATGTTATGAACATGTAATCTTTATATAGAGTTTAATTAGCCGTGAAAGCTAGCAAATTGAAAATATTTTCAACCAACGATATATATATATCACGTGTTTTTAGTTAGGGATCTAAGATTAGTGTTATTTCATTTTTTTCAATATGAGGTGTTAGTTTAGTTAAAAATTTAATTGGAAAAGGTTTACATATGTTATCGAACTTTGAGAAAAGACTTATTTATGTCATTCGTTAAAAGTTTGGCTCATCCATGCCATTTCCGTTTGAGAAGGGGTCATCCATGCCGTGTTTTGTTAACTGAAAATGACAGATGAGCTAAGGTTTTAACGGATGACACAGATGAACGTTTCTCAAAGTTCGATGGCATATTTGAGCATTTTCGCTTTTAAAAACTTATTTAATTAATGACGTGACCGAATCATAATTGACCATGTGTAAAGAATTGGTTTTGCAAAACCAAATTGTTTTCCGTTAAAAAATAATGGTATGGATCAACCTTTTTTCAAACGAAAATGACATAAATGAGCTTAACTTTTAATAGACGACATAAATGAGCCTAATCTCAAAGTTCGATGACATATTTGACCATTTTCACAGTGAAACTTTATGTACTCATGGTAATTATACGATGGTGAAGATTTGCTTGCAATTAACAAGGTATATTCATTTTATAGATATATTGAGGTTTACAAATACACGATTCTTAATGACAAAATTATGAACATTAACTTTGCTATCATCAAATCACAGTGAGGAATTGCATTTTTTTATTACTGAGTAAGGATAAGACTCGTACATATCATCTTTCTCAAACTCCTCTTATTTAATTGCATTTTAGAATAATTTTTAGGCATTTAGAGGCTAATTTACAAAAAATAGGGATATTTAAATAGCGATGTTTAAAATCTATAGCTGAATAATTCAACTATTTGCTAAATAGTTAAGACTTTTTATAACATATGAATGGGTACAATTTGTCTTTTTTTTTTTTAAAAAAATAATAATAAATTTAATAATTGTGAATTAATCTGATACTATATCAACAATATGTTTTGTTTTAATTAAAAATATATATGACGGTTATTGGTGGTAGTTGTGGGTTTTGCCACATAGTTTTTGGCCTACCTATTTTAATTAATTGATCAAGCTTCTTGAATTTCAAACCGAGTAAAATAACTATTTATAAATGTCAAAATTATGTAATTTTAAAATTATTTTGATGCTATTTTGTCATCTAATTTAGCAAAATGTCCTAATCTATTATTATATATTTTACATATAATATTATGTATCACTATAGAATATGCATGGAAGTACAACGGAATATGAGGGTCTATATTCACAATGACAAAGATACAATAGAAAAAGTCACCAAAATTGCGTCTAAGAAAAATAATATTGTAAATTGGATAATTGAAATTTACTTTGAAAGTGGGATGCACATTGGCCTGATGATTGGGACAAAAATGTCACTAGATGTTATTTTTTACGGGCAACAATTGAGGAACTTCCATTACCTACAAATCTTTTAGCCCAAAATTTTGAACAGGATAGATGCTATTTATGAGAAATTTCTGCCGAATAAAAATCTAACCAAGTAAAATGAGAAATCTGCAATATTAGGGCACCATTTACATTATATATAATAAAAATGTGTTCTTTTTACAATAAGATATAACAAAATAAAAAAATTCTTGAATCTTTAAGAGGAAGATAAGTGCCTGAATAAACGTTAGGATGGTAACCAAAATAGTTCTGCAAAAAAATTGTAGATTATGGTGGAAAAGCCTCATAAACATATTAATGTAAACACTAAAAATCCTCGTTACAGACCAATTTCTAATTTTAGATCTTCCTAAAGGTTTCCAGGAAGAAATAGAGATATATAGATGAGATGTGATGGCGACCAACTATGATGTGAGATTAGAAATAATTTGGTTATGGTGTTTGTAAGTTATTCACTAATAACGAATTTGTTGTAGTGCTAGCAACACACCTGAATCAGAAACCCTCGAAAGGTGAAGGTGAAGGAGAATTTTATGTTCAGGGGTCACACTATAACTTTTTTTCCAAGGAGAAAGGAGAATACAACACATGCTCATAATGTCCCTTGTATTCTTCTTTCACCACGAAAAATAGTCTTTGATGTGACCCCTGAACAAAAATTCTCAAATATATCGAGAGTCTCTGATATCAAGTGTGTTGATGGCCCCTGAACAATATTATGTAATGGTAAGCATTATATGTTCACTCCACATAGAAAATATGCATATATTTATAGGACTATAATACCTTCAACTGAGAAAAATGGTCAACAAAGTAGCACTCATATTTAATTTCTTTCTAATTATATTATGGCAATCGGAAAAGAATATGGAGAAAAAAAAATCAATTTAAAAGATTGAAGATTTTTCTTTGTATGTATTTCTTAAATAGAAAAAATAATTAGATCAAATTAGGAAAAATTATACATATATTCCAAATCAATTAAAGTAAAAATGACTTGGGCAATTTAGGAAAAAATATAAATATATCCCTAAACAAGTAAAGTAAAAAATGACTTTAACAATTTAGGAAAAAATATAAATATATTCCAAATCAAATTAAATAGTTACAAAAGACTATTCGATTTAATATTTCTAATTAAAACTAGAATATATACTGTTGATTTGTCATGACCCAAGTTACCATAATTAGCACCCACACTAACCTCACTATAGGCTAACAAAATATTAACGTCTTACACATGCAATATCTAAGCATCCTAAAAAATAACTTTAACAATTTGGGAAAAAATATAAATATATTCCAAATCAAATTAAATAGTTACTAAAGACTATTCGATTTAATATTTCAAATTAAGTAGAATATATACTGTAAATTTGTCATGACCCAAGTCACCATAGCACCCACACTAACCCCACTATAGGCAAACAAAATATTACATCTTACACATGCAATATCTAAGCATCTAGGCAAAAATATAGACACATATATAGCAACATAAATATTGGTCTCAAAATTATAATTATTAAAAGGGGAAAGACTCAAATATGTCATCGAATTTTAAAGGCTCATCTATGTCATCATTCATGCCAAGCAGAGGTCTAGACATTTGACCTTCGCGTTCACATAGTGTGAGGATTTTGGACATCACGTTCACAGAGGGTCAGATGACCTTCACATTTGCGGACCAGCTACCGCTTTCGTGGAGGATCAGTCAACTTAGCCACCACGTTAGTGGACAGTGTCCCACGTTCGTGGAAGCCAACTCATGCCTAGAAGTTAAATATTTCCTTCACGATTCAGCATGCATATTTTCAAAAGACAAATTTCCGTGAGGCAACTTGAATCACCCAAAATGGATGTCTAGAACTCGAGATATCACACTTTAAACCTTAGAATTATAAGTTGATCGTGCATGATCTTTATTTAACTGACCACACAAAAGAGACCTTTGCGAACGCAGAGGCAATCTTGCGAACACGGAGGGTCGACCAACCTAACCTTGAAAATGTAGCCTAGGTCCCTCAATAGTGAAGGCGGGAAAGGCTTCGCAAATGCGGAGACTAGATTTATTGGTCACCGCAAATGCGACCAACTTCTTGTGAACGCGAAGAGGAAGGGTGGGCTGCACCAGCTAATGCACATAATCTAATTTTCTCCAACATGAGAATTCCCGACGGTGTGCTCGGGGTTCCTTCGGAACCCTGTGTACGCAAACGAGATATTCTACCCCACCAAATTCAACATTTCGAACTCAATAGAGATGTTGAAACCTCTAATCGAGATACACTCGATGAAAATTGGGTCCCATACCCAAGCTTCATTTTAAGTCAAATTCAGAAAGAGGGTTTGAGACGAACCTAGAAGCCTCGGGATCCACATCAAAGGTCCTTCTAGACCAAACTCATTGTTCCGGAGTTGAATAAGTCGTCAGAAATACATTCTGAGGTCGTATTTTTGAACTTTTTACTAAAGTCAATCGTTCAATTTTCAAAGGCTCCCAAAACATAGAAACTTGCACAAAAATCAAACGAACAACCAGGTGACCAAATAGTCAGTCCCAGCAAGTCATAGATGACCAATGGTCACTATAGGAACACTCGAAACATGAAAAGAATGGAATAACAAGGATATGACTTTGAGGTTCATTGTACATAGTCTAAGAGTTCTCCGTACTCGCTTCACACCCGCAAAAGCTAGAAGTACTCGCTTCACGTCTTTGAATTATTATTCACCAGTGAATTAGGAAAGACAATAGAAATATTCAATTATAAATTCGTAGAGCCGATGTTGTTGTAATTTCCTACACGTAGGGCCTTCCCCTATCCTGGGCACTAAGGGGCTCTTTTGTTTCCCAATCCATTCGTTCCTCTCCTTACCGACAACAAAAGCAACTGAAATTGTCCAGAATAAACTAAAACTACAACTAAAACCATTGGAAATCAAAGAAAGAAAAAAACAATTTTCTTTAAGGGGCACTCTAGTGCATATTCAAAAAAAAGGAGCTCTAGTGCATATTCAAAAAGTTGAGGAACTGAGTAACCTCATCCAATGGCCTCCTTCCTCTTATGTGGATCAAATGCTATATTGTTCCCAAAAAGTCCAGTCCCCAGTCAATCACTACTCATGTTTGTTATGATAATGTCTTCACATGTTATCAATCTTACTTACATGCTCTTTTAGCAACTGTGGAGCCCCAATCGTTTAATGAAGAATCAAAAGAGGGGATATTGCTGAATCAAAGGAAGTATGCTTTACAACTGGTTAGCATGATTACTAGATGAATTGCACTTTCCAGTCGCCATCCTAATCTTAGTGTTTACAGACATCAAATCAGCTATACAAATAGCTGAAAATTCATTGTTTCATGAGCATACAAAATACATAGATATTGATTGTCACTTCCTTCAAGAGAAAGTGAAATTAGGCTTCATTGATCTTAAACATTTGTGCACTACTATGAAACCAACTGATATTCTCACAAAAGGGTTAGGATCTAATCAACATCATCTCCTTATGACCAAACTTGGTGTGTTAGATCTCTTCCACCCTTCAGTTTGAGGGTGTGTGTTGAATTACAGATGGCAGAGTTGTTGCTTTGTTATAGGCCAGTTTAAAAGCTGGTTGGAGTTTGTTAGGTTGTTACAAATTAGCTCATGGAGTCACACGGTTAGCGCAATAGTTAGTTATAATAACTATAATCCTATATATATAGAGGTAGCTATGTAAATGTTAAGTAATAAAAGAATGTCAGATTCATTCCATTTTAGATCACAATGTAATGAACACAAGATGCTTCAATAGAAATATAGTTTTCGTTTTCTTCTTCTAGTAGATTTCACAAATTCTTTAGTTCAATAAATATAGGAAATAAATGAAAACAGATAAATTACCAATTGAGATAATGGAGTCTATGTTTGTTTATAATTGAGATAATGATTGCTTGTATGAATAAGCATGCAAATTGTTGAACTGCCTATCTCATTAATGTTATGAATTATGAAGTTCTGATTATCTTATATTTATTGTCTTATCCTAAGAAGTAATTGGAAAGGCTAGCATATTACAATATGTGGTTACCGTGAGAATGCATTTACTATTCTAATGATTAGTGGTTCAAGTACGATGTGAGCTTATGGATGAATGATTATATATGTAGTTGGATAAGATACCAAGTTGGTATGGTATACATAGACACCAAGGGTTTCCTACAAGTCATGACTAGATGAAGAGTATTAAGACCTTTTAACATGTGTGTATAGATGAGCGTGGGACTTATATTTTCTGAGAGAGTGTTAGACATTCTGAACAGATGTAGAGCATATACTGATGCAAGGCTGGATGGAAATAATTTTCACAACTTATTAACTTGTTTGTATTTTAACAAGTGTGTTGATGACTTATATTGATTGGTGATTGTGTGCTCACTTCTTGATGATTTACATGCTAGTTGAGGCCGTATTGATAGAAAAGATATGATAAAGGAGGTTACACAGGTAAACTCGTATAAATGGTTACACTTATATTTATAGAGTGTTGATTTGGTGATTGTACACTTGTTTGTTTAGTGGGTGATGGATTCTGATAGTTAGAAAGATGATGATGTGAAACTATATCTATTTACACACAGATAAGTTAGTAATTTGTGATGACATGTGACTTATTTTGTTCACTATGTGGAATGAACTTGTCTACTTGCTTATTTTGTTGACAATATGAAATGAACCTAGATGTCTACCAGTATATAGTGTTTGTAATAATGCTACTCCTGTATGTTTTTTGAGTGTAGATTATAATCCAGAGACGCTCACACTACTTCGCATTTAGCACTGCTACTTCTCATATCTTAGGTGAGCTATTTCAGGGTAGGTTGTCGTAAATCTTTTTATAATTAGATGTCTTTTTTTTGGACATAAATACATTTATTTTTTACTATTGCGACTCTTAGATAGTCGCTAGTTAAAAACTCAGTATGATGACTCAATTTTTTTGTGATGTAATAGTTAGACTTCCGCTTATTTTTATTAATAATTCTAATATGTATACCACTATTTATGTTGCTATGTATCTATATTTCTGTCTAGATGCTTAGGTATTGCATGTGTCAGATGTTAAGATTTTGTTTGCCTAAAAGGGGTTGGTGTGGATGTTAGTTACAACGATTTGGATCATGAAAAATTTGTAGTGTATGTCTTATTTAATTTGAAATATTAAATTGAATAGTATTTTATAACTATTTAACTTGATTTGAAATATATTATAATTTTTTCTAGATTGTTAAAATCATTTCACTTTACATGATTTTGAATATATTTATATTTTTTCCTAAATTGTTAGTCATTTTTTCTTTACTTAATTTGGAATATATTCATAAATTTTCCAAAATTGATAAAATTACATTTTATTCATATTGTAGTTGCTACTATTTATGTAACACCTCAGAAATCTTACTTGGACTTTTAAACAGAAAAAGGTGAACTATGGAGGGGTTCACGGATTGTGATCAGGACCACAATTCGTCACCCTCATCGTGGTTCACACCCATCCAGAAGTGGTGGACCACGGAGCCCTTCACGGACCGTGGACCACCACACGAGTTGTGGGAAGGTTCGTGGGAGCAAGGCAGAACCACCCAATGCTTAGGCATCAGACCACGGAGCCCTTCACGGGCTGTGGTCTTGATGACGGACCTAGTGAGGCTTGTCCACCTGAACCAGTAGACCCCTAGCCCCAAGTGAAGAACCACGGTGGCCTTCACGGTCCGTGGTCCTTCAGATGGTCCGTGAAGTGGATCGTAGAAGGGAGGACCAAGAACCAGTAGACACTGGCCAACAACCACGACCCACTTGATGGGTGGTGGTCCCTTTAACGGTCCTAAATCGAAATAGCTTATTTTCTTGGAAAGTTTCTTAGTTCCTTGCATGAAACTCAGAATCCTAGTTGTATAAATTCTTTTAGTTCATGAATTATACTTGCTAGGTCAGTTAAACAGATACGCATGCTCCAGTTTTCGAATGTTACATTGTCAGTACTTTAATGTTGCATTCTCAAATTTGCATGTCAGAACATTGAGCTATCTAGTATGTCATTTATGTTGTGTCATATACATTTCCAGTTGGGAGTAGGCATAGGACCGAGTTGGACTAGGGTTCGACGTACCCTCATAGTCCTAGAACTACATGTCCCCATAGGTTTATAAGTTCCCTCTGTTGGGCATCAGATATAGTGATCACGCCAGTCATGCCTTTATACCCCTAGAAAGGTATATTGGGTCCTCTCAATGGGGCATATACATCGGACTCCACGTTTAGCTCACGCGGTTTTACGTCAGTTAATAGTAGTTCCCACAGTTAGACTATAGTGCATTTGACCAGGTTTTCAGTTTATACTTCATATTCAGTCTCAGCATGTTATGTTCATTATTAGTACTTGGTCATTGCATTCAACTCAGTTTTCAGTTATATTTCAGTATTTATGTTTCTATTCATATTATATCACTGCTCAGTTATGCTTTGTTCAGCTTATATATTTTGTTCAACCATTATTTATATCATGCATGCTCAGTACATTCCAAGTACTAACGCATACTCTGCGCTACATCCTTTCATGATGTAGGTTCAGGTACTTACCATCCAGATTACGCTTAGATCGACTTATTGGTCCGTATTCAACAATTTCAGTGGTGAGTCCTCATACTTCGAGGACAATAGACATGTTTTCATATTCAGTATTTTATTTTAGTTTTCAGTTTTGTTAGAGTTAGTAGGGTGGGGGGGGGGATGTCCCAACAACTATATTCAGTTAGAGGATTTCCAAACATAGTATTAGATTCAACTTTAGATTTTGAGTGATTGTTTGGTATCACTAAACTCTTAGTATGTTTTATACATTCAGATTATTTGGGTATTCCCTTATTTCAGTTATCTATTGATTTAGCTTCCGCTTAGTGCTTGTTTTATTCAGTGATTGTATAATATGCTTATGATATGCCACAGACAGGGTTAGTGTCACGCCCCGAGCCTACACTCTGGGCGTGGCCGGCACTCGAAGACCATTGCTGGCCTCAAGCGAACCCTTGGCCTGGCTTCTTAACTCAGCGGAAACTCAACTCAACAGAATGACTCAAAGCAATGCAAGGTTATAAAATAACCCAACTGATGATATCTGGCCAAAAAGGCAACTCGAGTCTCAAAATAAAATATTTACATATATACATAGATGAGAGACTCAATACTAACTGACTGACTGTCTATGAAGCCTCTATAATACTTAGATGGATGTTGGGACAGACCCCGCAACATCCTAATAAAGTAAAACTAGGAGAACAAAATAACCGAGTCCTCCGGAATGTAATGAGGTTCATCACTGACTCTGAAGTGCTCAGCTGGATCAACGAGGTACTGGATGCTGATCCTGGGTACCTGCATCTGCATCATAATAAAATGCAGGCCAACTGACATCAGTACATGGAATGTACAAGTATGCGAGCTAGAAAGCTAAACAACAGGCTAGAAGGAGATCTGGGAGAACTGAATAACTTACATGGCTCAACTCAACTCAACCTAATTGACTCATTTCAATATAAGGCAACTTAAAACAAGTGCAATATAAAGAAAAGTTGTTTAAAAATACTTTAAACTCTGTGTGTATACAAATATACAATGAATCTGAGATGTATGTAAAAATACAAATGAACTGATGTAATTAAAAATACAACTACTGTTGTGGGAGTTTCTTTAACCGACAACCATCACATAAGAGCTATAGTGATGATACATCGATCGACCTCACGCTGCCAGAGCATCCTATGCTCGGCCAAAGGTGTAGGAGCTGAACTGACTAATGGATCCACTAGTCTAATTTGAAAAGGATTCATCTAAAAAGTATGAACCTCTTCTACCCATGATGGCTACATGGTTCTATGGGGGCTGTGGGTTCCTTGGAACGCTCCCCCAATCGGTACTCAATACTACTCCCAAAAATGTACTGGCTCTTATGTTTTTAAAACATATTTCTATCTACTGATTTGAGATAATTACTCAAAAACTTAGCTCAAAGGCTATCGTGGAAATCTCTGTTTTCCTTCTTGCTTCGTTTAGAAAGCTATTTCTCTTTTTTGAAAAACTAGCCCGAAGGCTCTTTGGAAATCTCAGTTTCCGCTCTTGTTTAAATGTGAAAACATTTCTTTAAAACTTCTTTGGGAATACATAGTTCCCTA